>JAQFYB010007934.1:0-10281 GCA_034694085.1 Pogonognathellus longicornis
CTAGTCAGCAATAAGCTAAAGTTGGCTAGTCAGCAATAAGCTAAAGTTGGCTAGTCAGCAATAAGCTAAAGTTGGCTAGTCAGCAATAAGCTAAAGTTGGCTTATAATAAGCCAAACTTAAAGCAAGTGTGACGTATTCATTCAAAACAAGCCAAGGTTGGCTTATTCGATTGCTTAACTTAAGCCAAGGTTACAGCTTTTGTGTGAATTTTTCAGTGCTTCAAAGATTAACAAAAATCCCCAGGACAATTTTTTTTCTTATCTGTACCACTGGAAAGACCATATCAAAAACTACATTTTCTAAGGATTTTTTGTTATCCGTTAGTGTGGTCTACTTATTGACATGTTTTTCAGATCACTTTTCGATTTGTAAAGTAGAAAAAGTGTGTGCGGCGGGTCTGGAATTTTTGTTTTTGGAGCCTTTGAGGTTCACACCTTGCGAATACATCCAACGGCACCAAAATTCTTCGGATAGTGGGATTCAAACCCCAAAGTCCGAAAATTGGCAAATTGCAGATTTTATGTTCGGTGCTTTGAGAATAGATGATCCGTATAAAAATATGGAAAAATTGTATCCACAATTACAAATTAAATGGAATTACTAAAGCGGTTTTGTTGTTTTAGGTTTGCTTATGCACAATAACATTATTGACATTCAAAAAATGTTAAGTTCTGGACCGCGTAGGTCCAGAAAAAATATAGCCCTGGGCGTGTAGCCCAGGGCTCTATTTTTTTGTGCATGCGCAAACAAAAAATCTTGAAAAAAATAAAGCGCTAAGGCCCAGCGATTAATATTATGAAATTATAATTTATATTACAGCGAATGCGCAAACCTAAAAAAATTGGAAAAAATAGAGCGCTGAAGGCCCAGCGATTAATATTTACTTTAATTGTCATTTAAATTGTGACGCTTTCAAGATATGATTCCCTATGCTCACCCAAAAGCCCTCTATGATCACCATAATGTGCCCTAGAGAAGCATTATTGTGAATACATACCGTTTCCCAGCGTCCATAACTCGGGAATTTAACATTGTTTTCCAGGTCCGGTAATGTGAATTTTGATTTGGTTGCCGCGTGAAATGACGCAGACACTTGCTTCAACCTTAGCTTATTGTAAGACAACCTTAGCTTATTGTAAGACAACGTTAGCTTATTGTAAGACAACCTTAGCTTATTGTAAGACAACCTTAGCCTATTGTAAGACAATCTTAGCTAAGACAACCTTAGCTTATTGTAAGACAACCTTAGCTTATTGTAAGACAACCTTAGCCTATTGTAAGACAATCTTAGCTAAGACAACCTTAGCTTATTGTAAGACAACCTTAGCTTATTGTAAGACAACTTTAGCTTACAATAAGTCAGTCTTGGCTTAACAGACCCGACTGAAGGATAGCTTTTTAACGTTGAATTAATTTTAATATAAGACTTGGTGGCTCGATTACATTGCGGAAATCAACAGAAGTAAATGCAAACTGATGCTACATCCTTGAAACAAAGGGATTAAATGCGGGAAAATCAAAATAGTCCTGGCAAAAATGATGTGATTGGTTTGTAACAATTCTCACGCTTTTCCTTGTCACTTTTTAGTTATTGCTGCCAGTAAAAAGGTTAAAAACTCTATGAGAAACTGAGCAGTGTTTATGTTTATAACGAACTGCAACAGGCTTTTCTCCCACCATTAAATGAAGTAGCGCAAAAGCCGCCTAGTCATTTTTTCTATATATATATATATATATATATAGAGAGAGAGAGAGAGAGAGAGAGAGAGAGAGACAGAGAGAGAGTATTATCTGGTTTTATTTCCTATCCAATGCACGTAAAACTGAATTAGTGCTTCACTTGTTTAAAATAATTTTTTCAATTTATAAATGTTATGCTAAAAGCATTTACTTGAATAAATAACACATAAGAATTTAGCTTACATCTTTTGCTCCTGTTCCTCCACCCTGCACAATAAAATATTTTTATTAAATTTTGTTCACTTCAATAAACCTTCTTCCTCTATCACGTTAAATTATGTGATAACATAATACAAGTATCCGGTAAAATACTCTGAATTAGTTGAAAGTATGTACGTTACTTAGTCAACTCAAATTATTGCACGTGATTATAATATAAAGTACTCGGTAATAGGATATTTTAATACATGTCACAATAGAAATTGAAATTTACACAAGATGAAAACTAAGGTTATAATTAATTATAGATACAAAATTACATTGATTTTGAAATTTGACTTACAGGGAGTGCGTAGCAGCAGGCGATGACGATGGTAAGGGCAAATAAAATTGAGAATTGCATTTTGATTTTTGTTTAGGCGTAATTCCACAAAGTGAAAATAATGATTGGTTTGGGTATTGCTAAATGTCCAACAAGTTGGAACAAATGGATTATGGTTGCTATCCTGAAATTATTGTCGTCTTTTATACGCTCCACAAAATCCGTTAATCAAAACCTATGTTTTGATTAGTCGATTTCTTTGCCTTTGTTCTTTTGTCAATGCAACATTTTAGCGAATTTATAGGTCATTTTTATGGAAAGCATAATATAGTAAGTATTTATATAGTTTTGTTAAACAATTGATTCTTTATGACATCAATACACATAGCGAACAAATGAAAGAAATTCTTTGCAATTTTATTAATTAAGACAATTTAATTTTTTCCTTTGTTAGGCTTTTCAAGGATAGATTATTTTGTTAGCTCCATGCTTTTGCACCATAGTAAGCATACTGTAGACATAATTTTATAAGGGGTACTGATTTATTAATTACATATTTTATAGGTCCTATAAGAACTCTTTGTAATTCCTCAGCGACTAAATCTATATGCCTGCCAAATCAAGGAATTTGATTTGGTTCACAAAGATGTAAAAATGGGTCCCTGGATTTTTGTTTTTTAAAAAAGTTAGAATAATTATCTGGCTCATATTTGAGTGCTTTATATTACATAATGTTTTTATTGTACGTTTTCTATTTTTTAAAAAAAAACTGGCAAAATAGTTGAGGAAGTAAATCTATGCCCATATTCAGGTGCGTACCCAGGGTACGTCCACTGGCTCCAAGTGCACCCCCAGAATGCGTTTGCTAAAGCAAAATAGCTTATTGTGTCATAAAAATTTAAAAATTACGAGAAATTTCGCGCGACGCGCAAATTTGATGCGTTTTAATTTGGTTTGGGCATTAAATCAAATAGCTGTAAGATCTGTATTGTAATTGTACCTCACATTCGAATTATGCTGTACCAATAAGGATTTTTTTTTAAAAATGTTTGAACGCTGAGTTGCGATGCTGGCTACGCTAAAACCCATATTAAAATTGGTCCTAGAGGTAATGAAATAGGGTAGTAATTTACAGTGCTAAACACCCAAAATAATTCCATAGCGTATGCGTCGTGAGTCCAGGAAGTAGCAAACAGTATCAACCCTTCTTCCCTTCCAATGAAATGTCTCAGTGCCTCCGGATGGATATTTCTATCGAGACGACTAATCACCAAGCTGTGAAACTGCTGAAGATGGGTTATATTATTTAAATTGTTTACTGTCAATACTTGTGATTCAAAACCATATTTCGAGAATGGACAACTAAATAAACTGTCCGATATTACAGTTATTTTTTAGCACTCATTCTTCCGAACCTTTTGACGATGTTGATGAATAGTTTGTTATTTTCATGCATTTCAATCTTAGCTACGTCCCTGTACACAGTTATAAGTTATACTCATTAATTGATTGCTCAATACATTTTTATAATTAAATAACTGGAACAATTTTGCTACACCAAACAAAGCTGCCAATAAAAGTGGATCTATTGTCTCCATGCGCTAATTGTTAAAATATGTAGAAAATTTTTACATAAAGTTGAAATGAAATTTTTGAAATAAAACACACATTCAGTCGTAAAAGCAAGAATGCAAATAACAATCAATATACCATAAAGACTAAATGGGGGAAACAAGATTTGAAGAGACATTGGCTTTGGTGCATTCTGCCCGTTTACAAAATCATATTTTGTATGTACATGAAAAAAATTAGTTAGGTGCTCTACAATTACATTATCCTTGGGCAAGAGTGAACTTTCGTTAGCAAGTGTTGAATTATAATTGTAAAACTCTTCAACAGCTGCCTTTCGATCGCCCTTTTCATCCAAGTTGATCAACCGCGTGTAAATCCCGGATTCTACTAGACCCGCAACTTTCATTTTTAAAATTTCCGTGAGAAAATTTCTTGTTATTATAAATGGCAGTTTTATCAAAAAACTATCAACCCTTGGTCCTTTGAAAATTAGGTGGTTGGTAGAAATGGAAATGAGTGTTTCAAACTGTTCGAGAACAATTTGATTGTCCAATACTGCAAATACGGGGGGAAACACTAAAGACCCAATATCAGTAGAAACGGCAGAATGATTTGTCAATAATTTACAAAACTGATCAACCTCTACATCCACAAAGGCAACAGTATCATTTAGAGTTTGGTAATATTTCGGGTAATCAATTCCTGCCGTCCCCAGCATTGCACCCTTTAAGGCGGTATTTTTAAGGGTAGAGTATTTTCGTGTAGAGTTGTTTACAATGTGAGTAAAATATTTGTGTGTTATAATGAGCATACCATTATTAGCGAGCTCTTGAAGACTACCAGGAATCGCAAACTTTTGCGGTTTTATTAGAAATGAAAATAAAATTCCTTTGTAAGCTTCCCCTAAAATCATCGATGCGACCATCCAAACGACAATAATTATAATTTTAAAATGTCGTTTTGGAATTGCTGCAAAATCCAAAATAGAACTTGGTTTTTGTAATGCGATTTTTGCAATCTCGAGGAGGCAATTAATAAACGTAGACGTTTTATATCGTTTTAAATAGACAGTTAAAATTCCCGCTGTAAATATCCCGCTTGCCAAAGAACAAAACCAAGTAGAGCTGTCAAATGGTTCACTCAATGTATTGAGATTTCTTGTTCCTGAACGTTCAACTATAACCGAGAAAGAATAACTGCGATATCTTTCTGCTGTTGACAACCACTCGGATTTTTTAGTTTTGTTCGGGTTTTTAGAAATGTTGAAGAAGAAATTGATTAAACCTGTGTTAGCCATAAAGTCACTTGCTAATAAATTGTATTCGCCCTTCACATCTTCATGGACAGCCATTGTAAAATTTAGATTAAGAGACAAAATTCTGAAGGCGCATAGAAATGACGGGGTTGTAAATCCAACTTCGTTTAAACTGCATGTTTTCAATGTGTTGTGAAGTTGGTCGTGGTAGTCTTGCTGGTTTTCTTCATTCGTGTCGTATTTTATTACAACTCCGTGTAACTGGCTAGGAAGTCTCGTGAAAGTGTTTATATTTTCTGAGTGAATCCTTTGAAATGTTTTATTGTTTGGACAAGCAATACCGACAAATTGAACTGAGGAAGAAAATTTAAATTCTTTTTGGTTCCACTCCATAATTAGAAAATGACTTGTCACCGTTAATTCGTGCAATTGGTTGTAAAATGCATCTCGGTTTTCTTGAATTTCCATTTTAGACTTCCATGTGTCATTTTCAATTAAAATGACAAAATTTGGATTTTCATTTTGCTTCAGAGCGAATACAATAAATTGTCGTATGAATAAATAATTGGTAGAGTCAGATAAAACAAAAAGATTTATAGTGCACTGACTATATCTCTGCCTTTCTACTGTATGAATGTCAAGAAATGAAAAATGTGTAGTTTCCGATGCAATAAAAGAATAGACTCTTGGTCGGAATATATCAATCAAATTGTCAACGTCGTCACCGTAATAACTCTGGTTGGAGAATATAAATTTAAATAAACAATTACGAAAATGAATTTCAGATAATTTATCGATGACAGAAAATGTTGATGCTCGTTGCGGTAAAATTATAAAACAAATTGCGAAGCGAAATAAAATATTTACTAACATCATAATGTTCCACTGATTCTTTATACGCTACTATTAAAAAGAGTATTTCCTAGAAATTCTAAACAATTACTGTTGCACCTCGACCTGTGCTTTTAAAGAACGTAAAAATGCTCACGCACGTAAAGGTTACAGTAAAAAGCTGCTGTTGGGTAATAATAGTGTATTTGACATTTAACCTTGACGTATGTAGATTCTACTCATTTCTGATGAATATTCAGGTCATTGTATCTTAAATTGTCACTGTTAAGGAATACACAAAGCTTTAACTTAAATATTGTTGCATTAATTGTATGAGTTCTTATCAATCATTGTTTATTACTTTCTTGTATTGTTAACTGCTATTTAAATTGATCATAGTTTCATAATTTAACAATTTTTTATTGTTTGAAGAGAAAGTGCTAACGAATGGTATAGTTAAGTTTTAAGTACCTACTTTTGTAAATTATGTAAACTCACAATTCATGCAGTCATTCACAATGTCCTTTACTTTATTTATGAGCAGTTCATTATGACAATCACATCATAGGTATAGAATAATTCTCATTTAAAGAAGCTAATATGTACTTATAATATCTTTTCCCATATAAACATGCAATAGCGACTTAAAAAATCTGCACTCAACTCAAATAAATGCAAACCATGTAGTCAGTATATTATACAGGTTATTCTGATGATATGGACGTATCTAGTTATGGTGTTAAGGATGTTCAAATTTAAACTACAAAATATTGCCCTTATCTGTTTCTATAGAAATCTGTACAGCGAACTGTTTGTATACTTACAATCGTTTCTTAAACCTCGTATTGAATATAGTCATAGTATAGCAATTGATGGGTCATCCCATAAAGTATTGTAGAAACGACATTGCTGCTACTAAGGCAGTTGAACTATTTTTCTCTTTTTCGCTTACCTACACGCTTTGCAGCTTTCTGAAGAGCAATATTTAATTGAAATTAACAAACAAAACTCGTTTGGCGTATTCAGCATTTGAAACGTGGTGGTCGGAAAAATATGAGTCAGAAGATTGCAATAACTTAATTATGCATAAATATGTGAACTCTTGAAGTAAAATTACTTTGAGACTTTTCAAAATTCTTTATTTCTTATATATTGGTGGCGTTAAAACGATGTGAAAAGTTTATGCTTGTCGTGCATGGAAGCACAAGAACAAATTGTTGTAAAGTTTAAATTTATTTTTGCTAATGAGGAACAAATGACACCTTTCTGTGACGTTGAAATATAGACCACCATTAAACACTGACGATTGCCGAATGCAATGATAAAAATTTCGTAAAATAATGCAGGAGAATCTTCAGAATGAGTTATTATTATTCGTTTTCGATTCTATTCGGACAATTCGAGCAAACCTCTTAATGGTTTGTAGTTTCATTTTAATATTATTCTATGACGTACCAAGGAGCCCCCATTCCAAAATCCTGGATACGGGTACGGATCCTGCAAGACTGTATAGTACAGGCGCGTACCCAGGATCATAAGCTGGGGGGTGTACAGCAAGGTTGTATATAGAAATTAAATCTTGGGAGAGCAAAATTGAATATCAGGTACAATTTAGTCCATAATAGCGTTATTAATTAGGTAAAAACCAAATTAAAATGCATCAAAATCGCACGTAGCGCGAACTTTTTTGATTTTTTTTGTTAAAATACCCTAATATTTGGGGGGTGCACGTGCATCCGGTGCACCTCCCCTGGGTACGCGTCTGGTATAGTAAATCGATATCGAGGAAAGCAAAATGATATTATGATACCAAGTAGCGCAAAAACGCAAACCAATTGTTTAGCAAAATCAACTTTACAAAATTTTCCGTAAAGGTTTATTTATTATGCCTGTCCTGTACCGATTTCAATGTTCAAATCTATCAAAACTTAGATTTTAATTGGTCGATTCCTTTGTCTTTGTTCTTCTGTCAAAGCAAAATTTTAGCAAATTTATAGATTCGTTTCTATGGAAAACATATTATATTAATTATTTTTATAGTTTTGTTGAAGAATGGATTCTTTATGATATCAATAAACATAGCGAGCAAATGAAATAAATTATTGGCAATTTTATCAATTGAGATAATTTTAATTTTTCCTTTGTTAGGATTTTTAAGGACATAATATTATTATTATTGTTTTGTTAGCTCCATGCATTTGCACCATAGTGAGCCAGCACTTTCTTCATCTCTGGGTACAATAAATCTTCAATTACATTAAAATTATAATGAACAGAAAAATTTGTTCCATTTGTAGTAGAAATAAAGTATCCACTGCAAAAAAATTAGAGCTAGTGATTTATTGTTCTCAATTAACTCGTGAGGAATATAAAAATAATAAGAAACCATGTCACTATCATTACCATACATAAAAAAACTCTACACAAAAAAACAATTGTAAATATGATAAAATGCTAAACTATATATATATCTATAAAATAGTAGGTGCATATAATTAAGTTAATATGCATAAATGGATTATTAAAATGTGTGTTGTTTATGTATATATATATATGCAATGACAACTACTGAGAAACAAATTTAATAAATCTAGGATAAGAATTATGGTATGAAATAGGGTATTATTTGCATGTATCATAATACGCCGTTGTACAATTTACTGGCGTAGCCAGAGGGACGCAAAATACCCCCCCCCCGGAAATCCGTAAAGAAAATAATATTATTTTACCCAAAAAATTGTATAAAACCGCGTAATTTTCCCTTAAGCGTATCTAGCACATGTGCAAAAACCCTTCTGTGAAATATGAATTTACACTGGATAGGATATAGATCCCAAAAATTATTTATTTTCTACATTCACGTTTTATTTTGCCATATGTTCAAAAAAATCGCTCAGCGCATCAATTTGTCGTAGTTTAGGTTGATTTTGTCCCAATTTTTTGCGCTACTTGCAATTTAATTTTAGCCTTATTAATAGCAAATTTAATACAAAAACTTAGTGAAAAAATTACCTACAAAGGTATACGACATAATTGAGATATTTAATTTTTCTAGAGTCAGTTTTGAGCATTCTGTGGCTACATCTGTATAACATATTTTTTTCCATATATAACTTAGTTTTTCCCAATTTAATTATTTAGATAAATAATTTTATAAAAAATTTGATTATTTGTGATTTTCGAATAAACTTCTGATCAATTAAATTTTTTATGAACCTCTTAGAATTTGCTTATATTATAAGTATACTCACTCTGTGCACTGTAAAGTTGAGAACAGTCATGTTATTTGAGACCCGACCCTAACCAATTGCGTTTACCTTTATACCGACACCGTGTTGAATTTGTTCACAGTATAACAAATGTTAATCTAAATAATTCTAACATTAACAAATGGGCAGGTTACCACTCACATTATTAATTTTATTATAAAGAGACCAACGACAACTCCAATTTGACATGGAGTGGAAAGAGTGCATTATACATTATATGAAAACTACTGTTCTTTTATATAGTCGGTCAAGTTGGAAATAGAAAGATAACATACCTAATAAGTGTAAGAAAGATAAGACAGAACCATCATATCAAAAGTAAGTTGGACAAAATGTGTGTGCATTCCACACTATTTTTATATACACTGAGAAGACCAATATTGTGTATCTGCTTACTACATTCAGTTTTTTCTGATAGTGAGTCACTCACTAATAAAAAACTGTGCCACTATTACATTAGTGGAATAGTAATAAAATTACAAGATTGTCCATGCGTATACTCACGTGTACTATATCATATATTATGCTACTATTTGTATTAAGTTAACAATAAAACAGTAAAACCCATATAAAAAAGTGGTGGATTGAGGCTATTTTGAGATATTTTTTGTTGTGTATTGAGGCTTATTTGTGGTGCATTGAGACTTTTTGATGCTGTACTTAGGCATTTTTTGGGGAGTACTGAGACATTCTTTGGGATGTATTGAGGCATGCTTTGGGGTGTCCTAAGACACTTTTTGTGGAGTATTGACACACTTTTTGAGTGACTTAAGACAAGTTATCGTATCCCTCTGTTCATTTTATTGCCCTTTGGGGCAATGGTCACCAACCTGTATAAGCCCTTGCCTGTTTCAATTGTTGTAAGTATTTCCCTGCCATAGTGTCAATTATTATTGCTTTCCTTCTGTATATTTCCTTGCCCTTGTGGCAATTGCACCCACCCCGTATACGCCCTTGATTTTATCAATTCCTGTTCAAATGTTGACATGTTGCCTAATACATCCTGACCAGGGCCGTAGCTAGGATTGCCATATGGGGGGTGGTTGATATAAGAGGAGGTTTTTATAAAATTACAATAGTTGAAATTTTGTATTACCTAGTAAAATCCTTTTTATTGAAGTGGTTATTTAAT
>JAQFYB010007935.1:0-10281 GCA_034694085.1 Pogonognathellus longicornis
TATCGCCAACTTTGGCCTTATCTTCAACTCTTTAATTAACGTGAGAAACAATTTTATTGCCACCTTTTATGCATCATAAAATAGTGAAAGTTAATGCATGTAAATCGCTATGGAGCGGCTGTACGGATACACCCTGTATATACAAGCACGCATATGTACTAGTAATATTAAGTTGCTTATAATAATGCAAAATAATGCTATTATTCAATATAATTTATTTATATTGGTACATTCTTTTGATGTACACAGGTTTATTTGTTTCGTGCGTCTTCTCAGCAGTTTTGAGGTAAATTATTTATTTATGTTTCCCACACTGATACCAGCTACGATAAGGATGACAATTTTTCAAAATATAAATAAATCTACAAGTGTATTTAGATTAGACTTTATATTCCGTATTTATATAAGTATTTATATTGCAGTTCAGTTTCCTCTATATTAAATTCCCTTGCTGCCGTGACTTGGGAAGACTTTGTCTCAAAAATACCACTGTTTCATAAAATGGGGGACAAAGCACAGGCAACAACTGTGCGGATAATATGTGAGTAAAATAATTTTATAACACCCAGTAAAGACTTGGTATATTACATCATATCCATAATTTTTAATTAAAATTTTGCTACTACAATGAAATGTATATTATAATGGAATTTTAGCTGTGCTTTATGGTATACTGTGCATCTTCCTGGCTTTTTTGGCTCAAAATTTGGGACAGATATTTCAAGCTACAATGACAGCCGTAGGCGCAACTGCCGGGGCGTTGGGAGCGGTGTTTTACATGGGACTATTCATGCCTTGCATCAACCATTTTGTCAGTTTAACATTTTTTTATCTTTGATTTTGATACCTAATACAGTAATAAAATATAGGATGGTGACTTTTATATAAAAAATAACTTTTTTTATTTAAAATTACGCCCTTATGCAGGGAGCCATTTTTGGAATGCTTGCTGGATTAATTAGCATGATGTACGTCGGCGTTCAGTCTTTTATTCTAGCCAAGAAAGAACCCTTCTTCCTTCCATTGCCAAATAATATCTTAGACTGTCCAGAAGGAACAAACTTTTCGAGGGCTCTAAATTCAACAGTGAAGGAACTTACTGAAATGTTTGCAATTTTACTTTCTCGCATTTTTTACAACACAATTTAAAATGAACTAATTAACAGCATTTATTTATATTTCGGTTATTCGATTTTTCTACAGACCCTATCCAGAGAAGATATTCACGATCTCATATATTCTTTATCCTTGCGTCGGAGCCATCATAACAGTTATTGTTGGTCTCATCGTCAGTTTGGTTACAGGAGGTACAATGTTGAATGTTCATTTGTGTGTACTTAGATATTATTGTTTTCAACACTACAGTATCAGAGTTAAACTAATGTGAATTTCCTTTCATTTCAACAGGCTTCTGCAAATCTAAAACTGTTAACAGAAAATATCTTCACCCCGTTATACACAGATTTTGCTGTTGCGTTGGCGAAGAGACTGAAACAGCTGGACAAAAATACAGAGCGGTAGTACAAAAAACTGTTCATCCTATAGACCATTGTCCTCCTCCATCCAGCAGATTTTCTTACAAGTATGAATCAGTGCCAATCATAGAAACAAAGGTTACTTAATGTGAGTAAGGATCCAAATAATCAACAATCAGGACTAATAAGATAATCATATACCATATATCATATAGTAATATATCTTTTAAAATATAATTATATTTTCATATTTAAAAACATTACAAAAATGTTTTTAATTGAGAATCACACTGAGTAGGAGGTTTAATATTGAAGATATGTGAACAGAAAACAACAGAAAGGGAGAATAAAACATACTGTTATAACACAAATAGTAGACACAGACAATTTTTTTCTACTGATCAGACGTTTCACAGGCATGTACAATATGATCATAAGAAATAAAATAAACAATTTATAGAGAATATTTAAAACGAAGATTGAAAAATTGATTTTACATCCCTCCATTAAATATACATAATAATAGTAAGTAGGAAATATATAATATCTTAATTTTTCCATAAATGAGTACATAATACGCTTTGGTTACATAATAAAGTTTAAAATACATTGCAAATAAATAAAACAACACAATTTAATTAAAACCATCAAAATGAAACTACAAAATTTAGATACGGAGAATTTGCATATTGATAGTATTAAGATTTAACTACCAACCTAATTACATTAATCCTCATCACTTGAGTCTAAAATAATCACACGGCGCCGTTTTTTCCTATCACCGTTACTTTCTTCATTGCTCTCTGCCATGTATTCCGCATTAATTTGCTTCAGTCTTTCTGCACGCCTTGTTTGACGTTTACCATTGTCACCGTTCATTTCTAAATCGCTCTTCGCTTTATTCATAGCTTGAGTATAAGCACCAACTTCTGCAAAATCTACCTCGTCGTTGTTGACACAAAATGAATCCTTAAAAGCAAAACATACACATTTCTTTATTTAAAACGAGTCTTCTTTGAAGTTTAATTATTTAAATAGAAACAATCTAATATTCAAGACTACCAGACTGCTTACATGTTCATATTCACTATAGCTGTGAAGAGGATCGAAAACTGTGGGTAAGCACTCTCTTTCAACACGACTGAAAGGAACGGGCATCAGATCCTTTGTAGACTCTACATATCTGACCTGCTGACTAAAAATTCGCAATTTTATAGCTTAGGTAGTTAAATTGAGATTATTTAGTTCGATTTATTATATTTAAAAATAAAAAATTAAGCTCACGTATTTGTTATCTCGTCCTCATAATTCTGAGTGACAAATGAATCGTCAAATTCATCAAGTTCTTCCAGATCGTCATCCCCATCACAATCAGAACTTTTGTCGCTGGCTTCCGCTTCATCCTCAATATATGGATTTCTGGTAAGTTTTCGTCGGATATTTCGCTTCAGGGGAAATTCTGGGGAAGTTTGTGTAAATATTACTTGTTTTTCTCGCAAGGAAAAAGGTTTTACAAGATGTTGAGGAGACTTGAATGTTGAATTCATTTGATTTAACTGTCTCGGTTGTGGTCGTACAAAATCAAAGTCATCATCATCAGAGAATCCTGAGGCATCAGGAATTTTTGCAGATGGTTTTCGATCTTTTAACTTAGCCCCATCGTAAGCTTTAGTTGTTTTTCTGCTGAGTCTACTATTACTTTTGTTAGTTTCAATTTTACTTTTTGTTGGAGTTTCAATTGGTGTTGCAGTTTTTATATGCTCATGTGGTCTTTTTGGATTAATCATAGATCTGGGTACAGTCATCACAGTCGAACAGGTTTTTTGCTTCTTTGGTGGTATTTCTATATTTTCCTGCTGAACTGCCTGACAAGCTTTATTTCCTGGCAATTTAATGGAACTGTCAATTTTCTCGTGCTTTATTGGTTGGATAATTGTTAAGGACTGCAAACTAGAAGCCTCTTGAGTCTTCATCATTTTACTTTTCCGAAGTTCTATGGCTTTCAATCGATTTTGCTCTATTTTTGTACGATTTTGTTCTTGAATATCTTTCAATCGAGTTCTTTCTTTACTGTCATGCAAAAAGACGTCTAAATCTTCTACATCCAGTATGTCTTCAGAACAATACTGCATTTTGTACTGACGGATGTCATTTTGAATGTTCTCTATTCCGTCATTTTTAAGATGGGTACGTTCAAAATTAAATTTTTTCTTGCGATCAATTGTTTCAGTTGGAGATAAAATTGGATTTTTGCCAAATTCGATACCATTCGTTAATATTTCAATTCTTGACAGACCGATAAATTTCCGTGGCTCATTAATAAATGTTTTAAATGTATCCGGTGGAGATAATATTATATCGTCGTAAGCTATATTCTTTAAATCGATTTTTTGTACTGGAGGCACCGGAGAGACAATAGACACATCTTGATTGCTAGAACCGCTAGAACGCTTCTTAAATACGAATTTCTTTTTTGGTTTTTCGCTACTGAGGTCAGAGGTTACATTCGAATTATTCTCTAATTTTTCTATTTTCTTAGCAGCCTGTGTTAAAGGGCTCTGTGAATGTTTCTGCCGCATTTCCTCTACAAACCTATTCAACATATTAGCTGAATCGTTTTCTGGCGCAGTCATGTTTGCATACGTATTTGAAATTGGACAATAACTCTCTGAGTCTAATTTTGCACGTTTGACTTGATTTTGCAAACGATACTGACTCAAATCAGGAGAAGTAGGAAACAAATCTTCAGAATAATTGTTTTCGTTGTCAATGTTGACAATGGGTTGAGAGAAATCGTCAGCAACAAATGCTTTTTTGGGAGTTGATTGCACACATGACTTAGCTGCAAATTTAAACCTTTTGTCCTGTTGTTTACTTTGAAATGGACTAAACATTCCTTCACTTGCGGTACTGCTGTCATTAAGCTTATTCGCATTGGGTGCATTGCCCTCAATTTGTTCCGACTTAAAAATATCACTATCTTCCTTTGTCTGAAATTCATTTTCATTCTTAATATCACATGCATAATTTTCGCCTTCAGATTCATCATCAAATAATATTTCATCCGCGAAAATATTAGCATATTCAGTTTGAGTATAGCCGACTAGAGGTAGTTCTGTGCTTTTGATGATAGGAATGTCTAATTTGTCCGCCTTGTTCGAAATGGTAGTTGGTGATTTAATTTTCTGCGTCGCAACAGAGTTCTCAGATTTTGGGGAAATAACTACACGATTAGCTGGATCACTATCTTTAAAACGTTGAATGACAGGAGACTTACTAATACTTCGTTCTTCTTTAATTTCTACCTTACAATTGTCGTTAATCTGTAAACATAAATAACACACAGACATGATTATACTTATAACATCTAAAAATAAAGTATCAGTTAATGTATGAATTTTACTAATTTCTACCTCATTCATCCAATCATCGTCATCATTCAAAAAAGGATCATTTTCATCGAACATAAAAGCAGCATCAGCGTCATAGTCCACTTCCTCTTTAACGTAACAGTCTTTATTGTTAGTCACTTGTTTTTTCATGTTGGAAGGGCTAGAACGACTTCTTGTTTCAGTCTTTTGAACGACATTGCGTACTGTACTTCTACAATTGTAATTAGTGTTTCCCTTTTTAAAATCATTTTTGTTTTTCTCGAGACATTCCTCATCGGGAGAAAATGACTTCAAATCTCCAGTACACAGATCAAAAACGGTTGTATTAATATTGCCACAGACGCATCTACCATTACGTGAACCGATAAGAACGGCTGCTTCATTTTTTTCCTTTAAGAATTGTAATTCAGATTCATCCAATAACAGGGCCTCTCGTTCAGAATCTGTCAATGGCACTGTTGATCCTCCGATTGGTATTATAGCGCTTGGTGGGGTAGGTATAAATATACAAGAAGCGCAATTTTCATTGCTATCTTCGATATCAAAGAGATCATATAAAAATCGACGATTGTCCAAATCAATCTCAGAATTTTCAATGTAATGGTGATAAATGTCCATTTCTCTTTCAATTATGTCAGTTAGCACTTTTAATTCTGATTTTACATCCACTGTAGCATTGAAAGGTAAATTAGCAAAAGCACTCTTTGCAGCAACGTTTTTAAATGCATCATCTATTTTTGTTTCAACACTCTTTGAACTTTTAGCTGGTTTGTCCTCGTTCTTATTGACTTGCTTTCGTTGAGCCTTGCTACGAGGAGCTTTTCCCGGTTTTGTAAAATTTCCACTTTCTGAAATCAAAATTCGTATCAAAGATCACAAACGATACTTTTGCATAATCTACTAATCGCTAGTAATCTTTACGTAACATCTAGGCGTCGTTCAATTACAAAGTCTTACGGTCTTTTGGCGAAGCAGTGTCACCATATTCTTCTCTTTCTGACGAAAGAACTACTTTCATTTTGTAGCACACAGGATCCGAACCTTAGTCAACAAAAATTTTGCACATATCAAATTATCAGAACGAAAAAATGAAAAAAAGAAAAATTGTCATTGAAATAAACTCAAAGTATCGTTTCAAAATTATTACAACTTACCAGCAGGAACCATACGGGGACTATGCTGATATAAATATGGCTGGAACTTACTCACGTCTGTGATATTTCTACTTATATTACCCTGCATATTAACGCTGGAGTGATATGTCTGTATTTTAAAAAGGTACATTTAAAGACTAATTTTGTATCGGCATTTGATGAAATATCTTCCATTATTGATTATACTATGTGTTAAGGACAAATAAAAAAAAGCTTACACGTTCTTCTTTTCCTCTTGTTAATAGAAATATGGTTTTTCCTTGTCTTTGTCTTCCAGTGCGCCCCATTCTTTGGACTAAACGAGTTGGTGATTTACTGGCATCAAAGCAAATGATTAAATCTACTTCGCCAATATTTAATCCTTCTTCTCCAACACAAGTAGAAGCCAATACGTTGTATTTTCCGTCTCGAAAATCCTGGAGCACTTCACCCTGCTTCTTTTGATTTAACCCAGCTCCCCCAGCTCCAGATTTTGCCTGACCAACAAATATCGCAGGTTTCACAAGAGGGCGCAGAGTATTGAGCATTGAAACAATTTCTTGAACACTATCACGATACTGTTCGGTTTGAAAACACAACATTAAATATGATATTAATAATTTCACTAGTTTAAAGTGTAAAATCTAAACATTGATCGCTTGAAAGTTCTTACCTGACTAAATATCATGACTCTCGTAGTTTCATTCTTCATTAGAAAACTTTGAAAATGCTTAACTACAATATTTTTCAGAACTCCTAATTTAGGATGACTTAAAGCATAATCCGTCTCTTTTCCCTCTTGAGGAATATAATGACTACTATTATTGTCGCTTGAAAACTGTATACAAAATAAATTAAACCAATATTAAACTTGTACTCTCCTAATGGGTGTGTCTCGATAGTGAAAACAAAATAACGTGTTATTACAGTAGTAAATAATGCAGATGAACTCAAACTTAAAGTTGAATTTTCTACAGAAATATTCAGTTTTTCTTGAATCTCGTTCAAAAGCGTACGAAGTGCAACATTCTTGCGTAATTCAGCAGAGACAGCCCCATGTCCCCGTTCTTTATCACAGATTCCTGTAAAAAATTGAATCGTGTATATATATAATAAAAATGAATTAAATTCTAACAGAAGATAATGTGTGTCAATATTATAATCTGGACCTTGAAGAAAGACATAACAGGAGCGCACACCATGAATAACAAGTAGCTCCAAAGCATGTGCTAATGAAATGCACGTCGCAAAATGCGACTCGATGTAGCCCTTTTGGTAATTCGGAATTGATGGAGGAGGAGAATTACGGTAAAAATCTCGAGCTTTTAGCAACTAGTAGCACACAGAAAATAATTAAAAAGCAGATCGTTCAATTCATAGTTTTATAGTGAATTTAATGTTTTACTTGGAATTGAGTGAATGAGGAACCATCTTTTCCAGACAAAATCTTTAGCTGCATTAGTTTACCGGTATACAATTGAAAAATCTGTGTGATATCCAAATTTCTATATACTTTATGCTATAGAATATTATACTTATACTCCATTACAAAATAAAATACCTGTTTTAACTCCATGTCTATTGACAGAATATAAGCGTCTAAGTCAACAACTATTTTCTCGATTTGCTTTTTGTGTGTGTACGGTAACAAATCTGCGGAGTCTTCAGATCGCAATTCCACTTTCGAGATCATTAGATTCTTAAAAACCTACAATTCAATTAGAAGGCAGAGTACAACAAAATATTAATTTATGTTACTATTAGCATGACTTATACTTTAGTATAAAAAACTACCTGTTGCACTGCTAACATATCACTGCCAGGAGTAGCGCTTAAAGCTAACACTCGAAACTGTTTTTGGTATTCCGCAATTTTTGAAATGACCTAAAAATAAAATTATAAGAAATTATTTTCATTGCAATAAGTCATATCGAGGTTCTAATACAGTCCCAAATTATGAAGAAGGGGCACTTACTTGAACGTAGGCATGATTGCCCATAGCTTTGTGTGCCTCGTCTACTACTAGACAACGTACTTTGTTGAATGGACAAGCTCCTCTATTTAAATCGCTGATCATGACTTGCGGTGTAAGAAAAAATACTGTTTTCGATTTCCAAAGATCTTCTCGCTTTTTGGGAAGAATGTTGCCCGTCAATTCCACTGTTTTCGATGGATGAATTCCTACAATGTTGTGACATGCTTCCAGTTGTTGAGTGACCAGAGGTTTTGTAGGGGCCATAAAAACAATATAATCATGGGGATACCAACGGTGCTAAAATATAAGAATAAATAATTTTTTTCCCTCTACCTAACAAGCTGCAAAATAATATAATGTAAAACATTTTTGAAAATGATTAAAAAACAATACCTACCAGATTGTACATTACAACAGCTGCAATAAACGTCTTTCCCATTCCTAAGAAACACACATTAAATCATTACTTATTCTTTATTCATTTTACATTATTTATTTAACAAAGAAATTTACCTGTAGGAAGACTAACAAGAGTGTTGTTGAACAAGGCTGTTTGAACTATATCAAATTGATAATTACGTACTGCACAATTAGTTGGGTAGATCCATATTGACCCTAGAAAAGCATCATGTGCGGTCAATAATAATAAAAATCACTAGAATTATAACTAGTTATATTCATGATAAATAATGTACGTCCTCATTCATACCGGCCTCTTTGTCGAATCCAGGTAAGTCCTTTGCTGCATTTAGGTCAATAAAAGCAGCGGTGACATCGTTATTAGCTAATTCGACTTGTCTACAAATATTATTAAAAATATGTAAGCACAACAACATAACAAAATAAATCATACTACTTTACAGAATAAATGTACCCTAGTGCTTGCTGACAAATGTCATCGTCATCGTCGTCAATCACTATAATCCCGTCACTTAATTCGGTGTTAGAAACTCCGACTCTAGAACTTCCTTTTGCTACTCTCCCTCCACCACGATCAGATCTTCTATTAGGTTGTCCTCTCCTTCCTCTAGCACCGTCTTTCAAAATTGTCTGTCTCATCGATCCTCCTCTTTGGAAATTACTCGACCCACCTCGGCCATGGAACAATGAACCAGAATTTTTATTCCAGGTTTCAAATAGAGTTTTCTGACGACTGTTGGCCATGACGATAATTAAGACACTGTACGAAAAATACTGTGATGAAATAACTATTGGCAAATAAAACTACAAGTTGTTCCACTAGGTGTACAGCTGATCATCAATGAGGTGACGACATACGGACAATCAAGTCAACATTGTATCTTCCGTTTTCCTTACTAAAATCACAACATTAATAAGCAATTATTGTCTACATTCAACATTTTTTAAATTATGATTGCTTTAAAAGATTACACTCACACAAACTATAATGAATACCAAACAACTACTACAGTTCTAATGCAGAATTTTTTGGGATCTTCACACGTTAACGACTTAAAGTTGTCATCACATATTCATCACATGTGTAAACAAACTATCAACAGATGACTGAATATTAGATTTCTAGTTCTGCCAATCCAAAATTCCAATGACTCTTTCAATGTTCAAGTTGTGCTGACAGAAACCAATAATTTAAGCGAAATTAATTCAAATGAAATGATAAGAACACAGAAACTGCTAAATCCACAAGCACAAATTAATAAATGGCAGTCAAGTCAGAATCAAGCTTCTGACTCTGACTGACTGATGACTGAGAACAATGCATTACACTTACGGCGTAGACATTGACAATTAATTGACAATAACAGAATCTAGAAAATCTAATGTTGAATGTGACTGACGGCGCAGGGTTGACAGGGTGACTACTGACTACTAACGATCAACGATGAACCTAGCAACTCACGAACAAACAAGGGCACAAGAATACATCCAAAATACACCAAAGTTTCTCACTACACTAGGGCTACTAGGGCACAAGGTGTTCGGTATAATGCAAAACAAAGTATGAAAAAGGCGCTCAGATTTTTCTGCGATATTCCGATTAGCTTCTTTAAGTTCTGTCTCACTTTTACCAAAGTTAATAATAAATGATAATAAATGCCTTTTTGAGTACCTATTAAACCCGTTATTATCTGTAATTAATTATTAAAAAGTTTAAGTCAATAGATTCTATAAATCCACTTATAATCTTGGCTAAAAGTGTTGCTATTAGGCGTATACTCACCTATTGATACTCACCTATTGATTGGGGTAGGGGTGATCCGTGTCGGTTGGGTCACCGTGTCGGTTGGGTCACCGGGAATATTTGCTAAAATACTGGATCATTT
>JAQFYB010007936.1:0-10280 GCA_034694085.1 Pogonognathellus longicornis
GGAAATCGAGAATAGGAGCTATAGCGTGAGTAGGAAGCTATCCACCGAACCCAAACTTCGGTCTGCGGAGGCCTATATAAAATAGGAGTCTCAACCACTATTTACAACACAATAAATAATAGCCTTTTTCAGTAAAACTTTGAATTAAATTTATAACTTGAATGTGATATGTGATGAATAAATTGAGGCATCGCTTTATCACTAGTTATATACTGGAAAATGACAAAGGCGAAATATATTATGTTATGTGTTCATCCTACTGTTCTGATTATTTTAATTTATTCAATACGTTCACACATTTACATGAACTCGTAACTGACTAAACAAGTGCAAGTACAAATTCACAAAAATTATTGAAATCCCATAAGTGTTCCTTCAACTTGTTTGTAATAATTTTTTGTAACGGTAAATGTATTGTCTGCACATAATTGTAGCAGTATTATTAAGTTGTTGATGTTATGCTGGTATTTTTCCTTCTATTTCTCTTGATTTGACTAAAACGATAAATGCATTTTAGTGTTTCTTTAATAGGTACCTTATTGAATAATCATATAATTGTATCTCTTGAAGTAATTTCTTTTCCTTGAATTTTTCTAACTAGTTTTGATAGAATATTTATTTTCCAAGTGCAATGTAATGTAATAGCTATTTAAGAAAGTTGATAAGTTGTATATTGGAACAAAATCAACGATAGGGTGAAGAGGAATATTTTCTTTGTGAATAGTTGGTAATCAGTAAAATCTTAGACACTGACTTTTACTTTTTGTAATGAAATTAAATTGATTTTGACTTACCTGATACTATGTCTTCGGTTTTGCTTAAAATTACGTTACAGTTTCTTTTATCAGTTTTCGTAATAACAATGCGTTTGTATTTGCGTCATCCAGTAATTATGTATAAATACATTATTATGATCTGATTAATGATTGCACAAATTTGAATTATCCCAAAATGAAGAAATTCGAATTAACCCAATAAGCAACCATGCAATGAATTAAGCGTGTATTTTAATATTGCAATTTTATCATTTCGTATCGATACCATACATCATAATTAGTCGGAAAAAGCAAAACAGACATTTTTCAAACATATCAACAAATGCTCCTAATTGAAAGGTTCGTTGATAATACTTTAGACAAAGTCTCGGTGCTTCGATTTATGTAACAGCGCCCAGGGTTGGGGCGCCCGCCGGGATTGGGTCGCCCGGGGTAGAAGCAAATGTCCGAGGGCGCCTCATGTGTATCGATTTTTTCAAATTTTGTGGGGTTGTTGCGCCTTTCTTGTGGGGTTGGGGCGCCTTTTTTGGTGGGGTTGGGGCGCCTTTTGGTGGGGATGTGCGGGCGGCTTTTCCCAAAATGTGTTTTCCCACTTCTAAATGTTCATAAATGTAAAAAATGGGGCGCCCGGCGGGGTCCGGGGCGCCCCGGGGTTTAAACCCTCAAAACCCACATAAATCTAGGCACCGCAAAGTCCTATCATGAAAAGTCGTGGTCTAAGTTTCCTGCTTGTATGTGTGTGAATTGATGTTACATTTATGTTTAGTGATTGGGATATGTGAGACTGGCAGTAATTAGGCAGGGAAATAAAGCGCATGTAGAAGCGTGTATATAGCGAGTTTGTGCTTAAAATGTAGTGTGATGTGCAAAGTCTGGAATAGGAATCATTTTTAGTACAGAAATAATCTTGTTTTTATACAGTTTGGGCGAGTAGCTAAAGTAGGTCATTATTGCACGGTATTTAAAAGCATGTCATGAATAATTGTAATCTATTTTAGTCTTAAAAAGTGTATTGAAAACAATGTGAAAAGATTAGTGCTGAGTATTTTTAATTGGTTAGTACCCAGAAAATACGAACGAAATGCGTTTGGAGTTAGTTATGTAAACTAGTAAACATTGCATCGGATTAGTTGACATTTAGCTTATAACTATACTGAGGATTAGAATTAAATCTTACAATTGCATAGCTTGAATGTTAAAACGAGTCATAATGTAAAAAATACTGTTAGTAGACCGAACATATCTACGTTCGTTCGTTCTACATATTAGTATTGTTGGATTAGTGAAATACATGTAAAAAAGGCCAAATCGTTTATGTCTAGGATCTTCTAAACCACTGGACGAAAAATGTCATGAAACATGTTATTTTGAAGATAAAGTTAATTATATTATTATAGGCTATTTCATTTTTGACAAAAATTTTAATTATTCATACAATCACTACAATTGCATACGTCCATTAAAATTTCATTGCAATTGAAATCCACTCAACTCAGAACTCGGTTTATTAATAGAAGCGGCAGCAGGAGGTGGCAATTAATTAAACCAATTACTGTCAGATTATATTGTGTTACAAATTATAAGGTGCATGATGTTTTTTCAAGTTTAAACAATGCTTCAAATTCAATGATTGGATCATTGTAAAACAATTATTTCTACATCAACGGTACCAGATCTCGTCTAGAGTTCTGAAGTCGCTATATTAAACCAACTACTTAACTGTCACATTAAATTATGTTACAAATTAAGATGTATCATGTTTTTTCAAGTTGAAATTACTAATTTATAGAATTTTGTGAAAAGGAAAAAAATTAGAATTATAGCAATGCTTATGAGACTACAGAGGCTGTTTTGAGATACCTGCACACATAGCTGCGGGGCATTTAGGCAAAACTCCAAAACTTTGACGATAAATATATTTATTGCTAAAAAACTATCCAGTATTTCAAAAAAACATCAAGAATAAAAACTATTTTATTTATTTCAAAGATTCTACCGTAAAAATTTCAATTTTTTTCGACACCCCTTTACCATACTCATCCACTGGTAGGGGGTCGCACCCAAGTTAACTCCACTCAAATTTGCAACTGAAAATTAGTTTTTTTAATAATATTTACGATTTGATACTTTTCCAGTGGAGTCCACTTGGGTGCGGGTCTTAATTTTTAACTTTAAAAAAATAAATGGCTTCTGAAAATGTAAACATGAAACAAAGATGGGCACGACACATACACAACTACATTACCGAATGTTATACACCGGTAATGATATGTATGTGTGACTTGAAATGAATATAACGTTAGGCTAAGGTTTCTCTCAAAATAAAAAAGCTGTTGAGCTATTGTAAGCCTTAACAAACCTAAAATAAATCAAACTGTTTTAATTTTGTTGGTAAAATAACCTATTTTTTCTGATTTTGGAGGGAGCAATTGCCCCCTAAATAGAGCCTTGAAATTTACGCAAATTTAAAATTGACGTATAATAACCCGTTTACTTACGTTTAATTACTCAAATTACAAACATTTAAATATTTGAAGCTACATTTACCTTCACCATTATTAGAAGCCATTCGAAGCTGCAGGTAAATAAAAAGTGGATGAAAAATAATTATAAAATAAAATAAAACTAAAAATGAACTTGAAAGTATCAAAAAATAATATTAGTAATATTAGTAATAATAATATCGAATAACTCTCCAAAGTCCAATTTTCCCAATGTTTGTATTATTTCCAGTTCCAGTAGTTAATAGTTGCAATAACAGCCCCAATTCACAGTTGCGGTAATCACAATTTAAGTGGTCATAGCAATTTCAGCAGTATAAGTCGCGGTCTGCGTACGAATCAGAAAAACTAGTCGGCCGAACAGGAGACTGTTTCGAGCCTGGCTTGAAATATTGGGTTAAATTGGTCTTCATATGTGCCGCGCAGTAGATGGGTGCAAGGAGGAAATATGTGGAGGTGAGAAATGTGCAGATATCTCTGTAGAGCCTCTACAGTAACTACAGTGTGATACATTGTAGAAAATACTAGAGATGGGAATATGGGTATGGTAACTGTGAGACTGCGACACTATCAGTATATAATCATTTACAACCAATAAACTTAGTAATTATAGTGTTGTAGTATCAATGAGATCAAAGCAGAAAGTAATAAAAGCTGTGTAAATTTGAAAAATCGAAACGCAATTTGAGGAAAATATTTAAAAGAGTTTTAGTTATTTCATTTGATGTTTGAAGGAAACAAGGTAGTTTATGGTGTTTTCTAAAGCCATTCTCATGAACGTTAATTGCTACTGTTGATTTCTTCAATTTAAACACAGCACCAAGGTAAATGCTTATAGGTCGACAGCTGATGGAAAAGACTTGAATATATTTATTTTCTTGATTTGCCCAACGGTTTTTAATGAGAACAGACGTTGTGTCCGGCATCTCTAGAAAACTTATTGAATAACGTAACTACAAATATTTTTTGCAAATAAAAACAATTTTCATTAAATAAATTCTTCCGCTTTCGGGAGTGAACCCCCGCTAGGATTAACTATTGTTGTAGGTTGACTTGGCTTGTTGGTCGACTGATAATTCAACTATTGGGGATAGGGGGGGGGGGGTTAGGGGTGCGTTCGAAGAAAAATATATACAACACCGTGACAATTATCTTCAGATTAGGTATACGAATACATACCAGTCATCTACGCATTTCAATGAAAAAATGAAATGTGATTGGATATTATTTAGTAAGTCTTGTGATATGTTAACCACCGCCTATCAATGAAGTCTTTTTTTATTTGTGTATGGTGGTCTAATGAAGAATGAATGATGTTTCTGATTATACAACTGATGCAAATATCAGAATATAATTTGAATTTATAAATCGAACAGGAAATACGCATTTTTTCTATTGTTCTGCGATGCAACTTATTTAAATTGAGGTGTGGTATATTTCTAAGAATGAAACGGAAACATTCAGACTTACTATGTTGTAATAAATGGATTTATAAGGTTTACTCGCTGCCACCATAAAAATATTGATCGTGTTTGGTTGAACAAAAATGTTGGCTTGAATAGATTTAAATAGAAAAGATTTATTTAGCAATTCCGAAGTAGAAATCTAAACAGATAAAAAAGTAGAACGGGAATCGGATTCCGAAATGGATGAAACAATTACCTGTTTGTATTGCAATGTATAAGTAAAGAGCTAAACAGGGCCTACTTTCACAATACTTTTAACGTGGATAATTATTTTAAACTCGTAACTGCCTGCAACAGTAAATGTTTAATAATACAAAGACTTTGACTTCAGTACGATTGTTAAAAAAGATTTGTTTAGCGATTCCAAAGTTAAATTCAATGTTAAAAGTATTATGAAAATAGACTTGTGAAAGTATTGTGAAAGTAAAACTTTCTAATACTTTGATGGTCATTTTCCCTATTTACATTTATTCTTTCTGTATCTCTTCAAATTCATACTTTTATTCTAATTATGGCATAATATTAAATATGTCCCTATGTATTATAATACTTACTACATGCACGTATCGACTAAGGGTGGTGAGGATACTTAAGCACCCCCCCCCCCAGATTATATAAGCCTTCACTGGATATTTATAAAGATCTTAATAAATAATTTTAGCTCTAATTTGTTTAATTTTTTGCGTTATGCGCGATAATGACCAAATTTGTATTTTATATTGGGGGTTTGTCCTAACCGAAATCAATTTCTGTACATGGTTGTAAGCACAAGAGAACTAATGAGTGAAAAACTAGACATCACATATTGTAATTCTATTTCAACATCATTTTATGCCAAGCTATTCCTGAATACCCATTATATACAGGACCCTACCGACGTCACACATTGGGAGGGGGGTTTGTATGAATATGTACGAGTACAAAATTATAGTGATATATCTAGGTACCGTTTTAATTAATCTAGAATTTGTAGGAAAGCAGAAGATTTATGGTGTATTCTAAGGCCATTCTCAAAAACGTTGTTGCTGTTGAGTGTTTTAATTTAAACCAACTTCCGATGTAAATGCTTAAAGGTCTACAACTAATGGAAAAAACTTTAATATATTTGTTTCGTTGTTTTGCCCACCGTCGCTTAATAAGCAAAGATGTCGTGTCCATGTAAGCAGCTTGAGGTATCAACATTCCTGCAACAATTAATGCAATAATTGTCAATGCAGGAAGCCTCAAATACAAAGACATTTGCAGACTACGAAACAACCTGATTGCCCCAAACAAACTAAATACAATTATTAATTGTCCAGTTAAAATTAAAGTTGGACAAATGAGATTTGAAACGCGATTGACTTCTGAAACGACTATTTGTAACATACGGTATGCAATGCGCTCCCTTTCATTAAATGTGCCTAATTTTTGTAGTAATGATAACCAGAATCTAACTATTTGAAAAAAAACAATAGAACACAAAAATACGTAATTTGCGGCGGAGGCTGCTTGAATGAACACAATGAATATCCAAGTTCCTGCTATTAGTCGGACTGCAAACAAATCTCCATAGGTTTTTGGATAACCCAACAATGTTGCCATGGAATATCGCAAAGGAAAGTCATGAAATGCAATGTACCGTACAAATAGAAACGCAAAGCCTGCATTTGCAATTATTAGGAAACACAACCCCAATCCAAACACGGCGTACCATTTTCCTTGTTTGATATTCCGTCTCTCTTCTTTAAATATTCCTGTTTTTAAAAGCACTTATTAATTTCATTGAATAATCAAACAGCAATGCTTTTTTGAAAATTTAAATGCAATTTCTAATTACTAAATGAATAAATTATTGCATAATAATATTTGTGGTATGAAACAAAATTAGTTACAAATTATTATACTAATTGTGAAAACTAGTAGAAAATTATAATTACAAATCAACTTTTGATTCTTAACATAAAAGTAGTATCTCACCTTCTAATTGGCTGTCCATTATCAGACCGAGGTTGGCAACATAAGCTAATTCGTCAAAATCTCTCATCATTGTGACCATACAAATCAACCCCAAGCCAGAGGTAACAAGATTCAAAACTGGCGGAATCACGTTTTCGCATTTTTTCCCAGTGGACAGGTTTTCCTGGGAAATGACATTCTGTACAATTAATGATAAAACTATCATCGTAACAGTTATATTTCCGAATCCAGCAAAAAATGTGAATTTTCTCCATTTGCTCTTTGACCTAATGCATTTCAATTGAGGTGTGCCAGCCCTATTGGCATAGGAATGAAATAGGTACAGAGACAATCCAGACTTATAATAAATGGCCGTATAAAGTTTGATTGCTGCCAACATAAATATATCAATCATTTTTTGACTGTAACTCAGAATTCTATTTTTAGTGTACAAATTATTGAGTGTAGATGGTTTCAAAATGTTCAATTTTGTGAATTATATCACTTGTATCATTTGAAATTGTATAATGTTCTTTAAAGCTGTACTGACAATATTATTAGGTGGGTATACAACACATAGTAAGTTCCTATATCACAATATAGCATGAATGTTTATGCTTGAATAGTTTTATTTCTGATATAAAATGTGAGTCTCAACCACTATTTACAACACAGTAAACAAGTAAAAGTTTGAATTAAATTTATAACTTCAATGTGATATGTGATGGATAAATTGAAGGTTCGCTTTATCACTAGCAACTGGAAAATGACAAAGGCGAAAATGACATCAATTAAAAAATATTATGTTATGTGTTCATCCTACTGTTCTGATTATGTTAATTTATTCAATACGTTCACCCATTTAGATGAGCTCGTAACTGACTAAGCAAGTGCAAGTACATATTCACAAAAAATATTGAAATCCCATGGGTGTTCCTTCAACTTGTTTGTAATAATTTTTTCTAAAGGTAAATGTTGTATTGTCTGTACATAATTGTAACAGTATTATTAAGTTGTTGATGATAGGCTGGTATTTTTCCTTCTATTTTTCTGGATTTGCCTGAAACGATAAATGCATTTTAGTGTTTCTTTGATAGGTACCTTAGTGAATAATCATATCATTGTATCTCCTGGATGTAACTTCTTTTCCTTGAATTTACTTTGAATTCGTAACTAGTTTTGATAGAATATTTATTTTCAAAGTGCAATGTAATCTAATAGCGTTTTAAGAAAATTTATAAGTTGTATATTGTAAAAGAAATAACGATAGGGTGAAGAGGAATGTTTTCTTTGTGAATATTTGGTAATCAGTAAAATCTTGGACATTGACTTTTATTTGTTGTAATTAATTTAGATTGATTTTGACTTATCTGATTTGTCTTCGGTTTTGCTTAGAATTAAGTCACAGTTTCTTTTATCTGTTTTCGTAATAACAATGCTTTTGTATTTGCGTCATCCAGTAATTATGTATAAATACATTATTATGATCGGATTACACAAATTTGCATAATCATACAATGACGACATTCGAACCCAAGCAACCATAGAATTAACCGTGTAGTTTAAGATTGCAATTTTATCATTTCGTATCGATACATCATATAATTATTCAAGAAAAGCACAGCGAACACTTTTCAAACATCAACAAATACCCCCACATGAAAGGTTTGTTGCTCATACTTTAGACAAGGTCCTATAAAAAAGTATAGTATAGACCTATAAAGACTAATCATGTGGTAATAATAAAGTAAGAACCCTACACAGTGTTGACCAAAGCTTATTATGGGCCCCGGTGGAAAATTTGAGTGATTGGAATTGAAATAACCGAAAATAATCGCTTTTCATAATCCAAAATTGGAGACTTATGAAAAACGATTGCGGCATTCACCCAAGAAGGTTTCAACAGCTTCTACTAATTGGCACTATGCTCTACAACTTTCCTTTGTTGCACCATAGTTTGTAAACGCAAACAACTTAGCAAAAAAGTTTGACCCAAAATCGAGTAAAAATACAATGTTTTGCTTTAAAACAGGCAAACCATATAATCTGATAACCAGAATCAGAACTAGTTCAATGGAAAAAAACTTTATTTCTAACAAATGATTTTTATTTCTAACAAATGAGTTTTATTTCTATTAAATGATTTTTGTTACAAAAAATATTTTTAGGTCAAAAAATATCCTGGGGCTGAACGTCCTTTTTTCGTCATGCTCATCCAAACGACAAATTTTTTAAAAATTTAAAACTGTGCAGGATATAACATTGACACAGTGTATATAATTTGATCATAATACTCTAATAATTTCCGTTGATATTGTATTATGTCCTATTTACCGTAAAAGAAACATTTTTATTCCAATTTTTTTGAAAAATCAAATTTAAATATATAATTATGAATAATAGTGATTTAAGTAATTTAAAATTTAAAGGAAACGAGAAGATTTATTGTATATTCTAAGGCCATTCTCAAAAACGTTGTTGCTGTAGAGTCTTTTACTTTAAACAAGCAACCTATACGGAAGCTTAATTGTCGACAGCTAATAGCAAAGCGTTTAATATATTTGTCAGTTTGATTTTCCCAACGTTTCTTAATAAGAGAAGAAGTTGTGTGCAGGTAAGCCGCTTCAGGTATTGACATCTCTGCAACTAGTAATGATGTAACTGTAAATGATGGAAGCAATAAGTAGAGAGGCATTTCCAGACTATGAAATAATCGAATTGACCCATACAAACTGAAAACCATGAGCCATTGTCCTGTGAAAATTAACGCTGGAGAAACAAGGTTTGAAAGGCGATTGCATTCTGAAACGACTATGTTCATCATTCGATAGGCCATACGTACTCTGACGTCATACACACACATTTTTTTCAGAAATGACAGCCAGAATCGAACGACTTGGGAAAAACACATAGAAATCACCAAAACGTAATTTATAGCAGCGATCACTGAAATATACACCATGAAAATCCAAACTCCTGCTATTAGTCGAAATGGGAAAAAGTCTCCGTAGGAGTTTGGGTAGCCCACAAATGTTGCAATGAAGTGTCTTAAAGGAAAGTCGTGAAATCCGACGTACAATCCAAACTGAAAAGCCGTGACTGTATTTCCAACTATTAAAAAGCATAGCCCCAATCCAAACGCGGCATACCATTTGCCAAGTTTTATATTCCGTCTCTCTTCTTTAAACAATCCTGTTTTTAAAATATCGGGTTTAATGTGACATATTAATCAACAAGCCAGCTTTAGCTGGTTGTAATTATACAGCGTGTCTCAGATAAAACCTCAGGAAAACAATACATGGGTGCTTTCATTTACCTAATCTAGACTTGTTCAATTTATGTTCTCGCGCCATCCAATATTCGACATGTATCTGTGATTTAATGTGTATCCTTGTCTGGAGCAATGTAAGCTAAAGTATTTTTAATGTATTTTTTTCAGAGGTTTTTTCTCAGACACACTGTAGTAAGAAAACTTTTGTAATTTTTTTTATTACAAAATAAATAATTGCGTATAATTTGTGGGGTTGGGGTCAATTTCGCCTGAACCGTATCGCCTGAAGGGGTATGTGCGTTTTCGTCGAATTGAAAATTGATGGGAA
>JAQFYB010007937.1:0-10280 GCA_034694085.1 Pogonognathellus longicornis
CAGCTGGCCTTCAACTTTATTACATTTTGCATTTACTCCTTCCCCGCGCGGAGCGCGGGCGCTGATCCACTAGTTACTACTAATGTACTACTTAAGATCTGGGCTGGGCATATGCAATATTTTCCGTAATATTCCTATACTTATATTATTTTAGAGGCTGTACCTTTAAAATGTTGTGTTTTACCTAATATTTAAGCTAAAAATACCTATGTAAGACTACCAACTTGCAACTAACTAAATCGTTAGCTGTTAGTGAATCTAGAATATTATTATTATACACTTAAAATTCTTTTAAGAATGGTTTAATATTATGATTCATATGAAGTATAAAATTTCGATGTATTTTATACATCGACAATAGGTGTAGGTAATAGAATCCCAGTTGTAAAGGCAATTTCATAATTACCTAAATATGTATTTTATTGAACCTTTTAAAAGCGTAAGGAATACAACGTGAGAAAAGGGTTGAATAGCGATATCCTACATTACATGTCTGTCATTTCATTACTGTCTGCTGGTTTGTTCACAATTTTTAACCATAAATTAAACGCACTCTTAATTATGGTCACTTGGAAGGGATAATGTGATTATTAAACTCTTTACTCTCTTGTCTCTTCATCTTACGGTAAATAAGATTTCGTCCAAAGTCGCATAAGAAATATCAACAACTTTAAAGGGAAATTAATTTTAATTAACTTGTACAAAATATGAATGGTAAGTAGTTCAATTTTGTCAAATTAACAATTCTCTTTTTGATACTTGTACTATGTTATATTTCTCTAAATGAATAAATATTGCCCGTAGTATGAATTTTGTGAACACAAGTTATGGTGCTGCATGGCTAATAAAATGTGTAAAGAATAATATTATTTTGTATATCTCATTATCTCGCAACCATTACACTGTATCAGGCGCGGGGTTCACAGCAAGGTTTTATATAGAATTTAAATATTGGGAGAGCAAAACTGTATATTAGGTACAATTTACTCCATAATAGAGTTATTAATTAGGTAAAAACTAACTTAAAAAGCATCAAAATCGCGCGTAGCGCGACTTTTTTGAATTTTTTGGTAAAATAACATAATTTTTGGGCATTCTGGGGCGGGTGGGGGGGATTGCACGTGCACATGGTGTACTCCCCCTGGGTACGCGCCTGCACTGTATGACTTAATGATTTTTAAATTTACGTTATTCAAGATAATCTCCTAAAATAATTGATTATTTTTCTAAATCTACCAAAATATCATCAAATGCTTAATAAAATTTATGATTACACACATAATGAAAAAATATTTTGTATTTAGCCGAAACATCAATATGCAACAACTTGCTATTTATATCGGATATACAGTAGGTAATGTTTACCTACTGTAAATCCGTAGTACATCTCTTAATTCATGTAATAAATACCTTTCGACAGTGACATTTTGTTGATTTACAATGTTCCTGACATTTTAGGCGTATTTATTTACAATGTTCCTGACATTTTAGGCGTATTTATTTACAATGTGTAGTCTCTGGATTCAGTAATTAAAACGGAAAAGTTCCTTGAGTCATGACTTATTAAAGTTAGCATGACTAATTGCAAGTATCCTTGCCTTGAGTGGAATAAGTAGGTAAGTGTAATCTTTCAGTTAATAAAGCGAACATAAATAGGTCGTGACAAAAAACTATGTTGTTGGCATGCTGGAATGCGCATTTTAATACGTACCTAGTGTTGTAATGTTAGCATAAGTACTATTATCAAAGTCAAACAATGTCACCTTTGAATACATGAGGATCAACGAATTATCAGATGTTGACTGAGAGTTAGTTTCGTAGTATAAATAATTGAGCTATTTTTACTTGGACTTTTCCTGTCTCGTATTTTATTCTTTACTGGTGAGTTAGTGTAGTGGTACTGGTAATCGTGGTAATGAAACAAGCAGCACCGTTTCAACAGAGCGTGCAAGCAATGCATGAAACACATGTAGTAAATGCAGAGATGAGAGAAAACTATTTTGTAATTTTTCGTGTAGCCCAAGAAGTTTAAAGCAGGTTTATTACGATCTTACAGTATATTTATAGAGTCGTTATCGAGTATACTGTCTTGGTGTCAGTAAAGTAGGAGGAATTGTTATAGGCAGTTAGTTGAAACATATGCTACCCATTTGTCATGAAAAATCTGTTTGCGGATGTAGGAGGGAGGGGATACACAGAAATCAAAAATACTGTAAAACACTTTATGGTAAAGCAATGTGTTCAGCACCCAAATGTTTTCTTCGGAGTGCAGGGGGATATAAAAGCTACTGGTATTTATAGCAGTCAGATTTAGTTGCTCGGCTGCTGTTACGCCGTCTTATTACGAGTCTGACGACAACTGTGTCTGTAAAAATTAAAATTGCCAAAATTACTCTCCGTTACTTTTTGGTAAGTGCAATAATATTATCTTGGAAATATTTGCATATAATGCGATTCTCTACTACATGCTTTTGTAAATACAAATACATTATTTGGGAACTCCAAAGAAACATTTCGTGATAGTTTTTCATTCGTTTAAATCTGTGAATAAATTATGAAACATTTTCGAAATCGCATATTATTTTTGGATGTGGAATCAGTGAGAACTTTTTTCGTTCTTGAGAGCTTAATGTTTTATTTTATTTTATCAAAATTCAATTGATCTATTTATCTCATTTATTGTTTATTGCACATTTTACACTTGAATTTTGTTTCAGAAGTTATTTATCTATAGAATTATACTTTCCTGGCTTAAAAACTTTTCCTTATAAAATACATACATACTTTCACCCGAAAATAGGTTTACAAATCTTTATAAAATCAATATTTTTCTTTCCCAGAACAATGAGCTGTCCCAAAATTAAGGTTGCAGTAGTACAAGCTGCTTCAGTAGTCTGGAATTCGGAAAAATCTGTTGAAAAATTAGCAAAACTTGCCAAAGAAGCTGCTGATGCAGGTGCAAAACTTGTTCTGTTCCCTGAAGTTTTCATATCTGGATATCCACACCTGATAGATTTTGGAAAGCCTGGAATCCCCGAGCCAAAAGCAAGAGCAAACTATCAAAGATATTGGGAAAGTTCCGTCGATGTCCCTGGACCCATTGTCACTCAATTGGAAAACATTGCCAGAGAAAATAAAATCTATTTGGTTACGGGAGTGACTGAAAGAGACCAAGGGACTCTTTACTGCTGCGTCCTATTTTTTAATGACGAAGGAAAATTCTTAGGCAAACATCGAAAACTTGTTCCTACATGTTGTGAAAGAATCTTCTGGGGAAGAGGAGATGGATCAACTTTGCCTGTTTTTGATTTGCCTATTGGAAAAATTGGAGCAGTCATTTGCTGGGAAAATTACATGCCACTTTTAAGAACAACAATGTATTCCAAAGGTAATTTCAAGATTTGTTAACACCCACTTTTGAAATAGTTTCAAATCAACAATTCAAGAAAATATCTATGTATGCAGCTGTTTTCTGTTATAAATTATAATAAAAATTGTTATCAACCTAACTCGTTTTTAATCACAGGAATCCAGATATATCTGGCACCTACAGCTGACGATACAGACGGCTGGGTCGCTAGCATGAGACACATTGCCTTGGAAGGACGTTGTTATGTTTTGGGATGCAACCAATTTCTCACGAAAGATGATTACCCTGAGGATTTAGCCAAGACATTAGGTTGCACGTCAAATGTGGTGTGTAAAGGCCAAAGCTGTATTGTTTCACCATTGGGAGAATTGCTGGCAGGACCCAATACAACCAGCGAAGGCATTTTGTATGCTGATATTGACTTGGCAGAAGTAGTTCGGGCTAAATTCGATATGGACTCCGTTGGACACTATGCTCGCCCAGATGTTTTTACTCTGCATGTGAATGAAAACGAAACTTCAACTGTTGTTACCGATAAATGTGTGACTCACACCCCCCTTGTTGTGTCATGCGAACAAGCACAAAAGGAAAGTTGCCCATGCCCGGTATTAACTTGCGAGACAACGACTGGCAAAGTTGCAGACGCTCCTCCACCCGTGTGTTGTGAGAAAACAAAGGAAAGTTGTCAATTACAAGGTTGCGAAGTCGCAAGTGTGGTTCCTCCTGCCGAAACACCGGCACCCGTTGAAGAGAAAAAAGCGTCTAGCGAGAATATAGATACTCCCGTGGCCACGATCAATAATGATCCGGCGCCTGTTGCGGAAGCTCCATTAGTTTCTGCGGGTGAAGAGAAGAAAGAAGCCGCCTGCCCTTCGGTTGAAACTCCAGCTGTAACAACTCCACCACAGGACAATCCTAATGCAAACTTGACTGGGAGCCAAGATGTTGTCAGTCCGTGAAAAACTCATTAAGTACATGAATGAATCGAATCCTTTATTTTACTGTTATAGCCAATAAGCTGTCAGTCTTCTGTGAATATAAATTGCACATGCATCTGTGTATGAATCGAACCATTTGTTTTCATTTTGCTTTTCATAATATGCTTTTCCTTAAAAATGGTTTCACATCCCATTAAAGTCATCATAAGAATTTACTCATTAAATGATAAGTGCCCTCATTTTATGATACTTATTCTGTACTGTATACTCTCATTTCATAAAGAATCATAACAAACTAGAATTCATTACTTTAAATGTTACAATTACTTTCTGTTCTGGTACATTGCAATAAACGCTTGCACTTAAACGATCGAAACATTGATGCAGATTCATTACTTTAATAAGATGAGAAATAAGATGAGAAAAATTTGATATGATAAAAACAGAAGGTTATTTATTTAACACAAAAAACAGAAATACATATTCATATTTATGCCAATTTTTCATATTTATTAATGCAAGTTAATGCAGCATGTTTCTTTCTTTAGATAATACTCAGATGTGTGAATAGGGACCTTGAAAAAATATTTGTATTTCACTGTGTCAAGAGTGAAAACTCAAGACATTCTAGGTAAGATATTGCATATCTATGAACAATGAATAGGGATTTTGAGATCATTCTTTACTAGGAGGACTACACTGAAAGTTTATTACATCATTAGTGAAATTATATTTACCACTTTGTAATTATCTGCAGAAATATTTAAACTGAGTAATCTTATACACTGAACCAGTAGCCATCAAATATAACATCTTGCGTACAGTTCATTAATTAATTATAAGCAACTTTTATAGAAATATAACTATTTCATTTATCTCTTCTGTAAATTCGGCAACTTATGCATATACCAAGATAATGTATTGTCATCTGCCCTATCATAATGTGATACTGATAACTATGTATAACGAGCTGAAAGATTACTGAAAACAGTCGACTGTACATAGTGCATATGCTTTAAGATTATTTCACATTTCTTTCTTCACATTTCTTTGACTTTGACAGCAGTTTCCATATTACTATGATATCATGTGTCATTATCAGTCCCTTCTAGAGTACCTACCATTTCAGTTCAATATTTATATGTATTCCATAATTTTGTTAACATGAAGGGTCAGATTTCTATTTACTTAGGTCACATTGTATTTTTCCATAATGTGTATTTCTGGCCTCGGCAGGCACTACTGTAAATAAATACTTGTCTCTTGATAAATGAAACAAATACATACCTTAATTAGCAAATGACCCCAAAATTATGGTATAGTACAAAATATCTAAAACAGTTAGTTCATTTTAATACACTTTAAGCCTTATTATTATGATATAAAACGATATAGTATACAATATACTCTAGTTTTCCAAGTCATTATTCTGTTCAACAAACTAACAATCATTTTATCCTTGATTTTTTACTTGAGAACAAAACCATCCAATAGTATAAATACGTACTGGAAGGAATGTGGGATAGTTCATGAATGACGAAACTTAATATTAGGTTATTTTCTTATTTGTTATCATGAGACATAATGGTTTTCATTCTATGTACTTCATAACTTTGTAACCTTGATTTTTTAGTCTACTTGTGTAACAAGTGCAATTAATTATACATAGATTATGTCTTTATCGTCTGAATGCTATACAAATACGCTATGTTAATAGACAATGCTCAACATACATATTAAAAGTTAGTTATGATTATACTACAATATAGAATGAACTCCAATTTGACGCAATGTCAAATGAATCCAAACCCACTTCTAGTCACCAACCTCTTACAAAATAATAATATACTTTAGATCAAAATTCATGCAGGTTTAAGTGCAACAAGATGAGCACACTATATGCTATATGAAAAATATACTGTAGATATCCTGCTATATATATACTATTTCTGAGAAGCATAGATTTAGTGTTACACAATCATTTGACAAGTACCTAACACAAAATTTCCGGATATTACTGGAATAGATATAATTTGAATGAATAAAAGACTTTGCTGTTCTAAAACTGCACTTCAGTGTGTAATTGCATTTAGAAGCAAAGCATTTCTCTTAGATCCTTAAGGCAATTTTGGTCTCGAATATTCTTCTAATTTTTAAAGCAATCATTGTACGTTTATATATTTATTGTTATAATCATTCTATTGAAAAAGAGACTAATTTAACTGATTGTGAGTTTTAATAAAAGTATATTTTTACAATTCTGCGTTTTTTTCTAGCAACAATGAGTACTATAAAGGTTGCCGTTGTTCAAGCTGCTGCGGTTGTTTTCAATGCTGAGAAAACTGTAGAAAAATTGAGGAAACTTGCCAAAGTAGCTGCTGATGGAGGGGCAAAGCTGGTTTTATTTCCTGAAGCATTCATTTCAGGATATCCTCATTATTTGGATTTTGGAAAACCCGGACAGCCTATGCCATCCGCAAGATTCATTTATCAAAGATATTGGGAAAGCTGTGTAGATGTTCCTGGGCCAATTGTCACAGAATTAGGAAATATTGCCAGAGAAAACAAAATTTATTTGGTATCTGGAGTTATGGAAAGAGAAGGAACTACCATGTACTGCTCTGTTGTATTTTTCAATGACGAAGGAAAATATTTAGGCAAACATCGAAAACTTGTTCCAACCCTTGCAGAAAGAATCGTTTGGGGTAGAGGTGACGGATCAATGTTGCCTGTATTTGATCTTCCCATTGGAAAACTAGGAGCAGTGATTTGCTGGGAAAACCAAATGCCTTTGCTAAGAACAGCTATGTATGCTAAAGGTAATCTTCCTTTAAATTATAATTACATCAGGATTGATATTATTACATTACATAAGATTTTATACTGAGATTTTTTTTTCAATTAAGTACCTGCAATTTATCTGTAGTATGTTTGCTGATTAAGGTGGGGCTCTAAATTTGCTTGTCAACGTGTGGTTACAAAAAATGGGGAATAAAAAAATTAATAACTCGAGAACTAAGCTCCTGTAAAATACAAAAGTGGTGGCGTTTTGAACATTAATATGTCTGTAATAGAAAAAAATACTCAGAAGTCTTCATACACATCTACAGTTTAGTAATAAAATTTCAGATTTTTCAGTACTTTAAAAATTTTGCGAGGCTGGCAGGCTTAGACAAACTTATTCATCGTCTCCAAACTTTTTTAAGTCATTCCTTATGACTTAACTTAGGGCCTATACTCTATTAAAAGTGACCTGTTCCTAGAATGGACACAAAATACCGAAAAAAGGAATAAAATAGATTAACTTTTTGCAATTTTATACTTTGAACCCACTTTTAGACACGATGGGGTGAAATAAGTGCTTATTAGGCATAGTATAGCATCTAAGTTAACAAGTTTTCTAAATTATGAAATAAACTTCGAAATTTTTGGATGCTTCGTTAAGACGTGCCAGTTTTTTAAATTTTGAAAAATAAAAGAAAAAGTGGTTACTATGCGGCATATACCTACGTGTGAATCATCGTTGAACAGAATGTATGCGTACATTTTACATTATAGATACTATAATAATAAAATCGACTATGACAAACATGAAGATAGAACTCTCATGCTTGAGAAAATTGATTTATGTATTGTGGTTTACATTGTTGATTCATTTTGTTGTGTTTCAAATCGTCAAATATCCATTTTGTTTGCTGCAAGTAATCGAAATAAATCATGGGTAATAATAAGTCAAAATCAAAGAAAAGGGGAACTGCTCTAGCTAGATCTCGCAGAATTCTGAAGACTAAAAAAAGGCAGCAACTGGTAGTTAAATTATTGTATACCACTTATTATGAGGGAATCTGTTTAGTGCAGCCGAACTTGATCCTCTTCTTGTCACAAAATGAGACAAACTTTTTTTTCACGCAGGAAGCTTGCAGTGCAATAATTTCCCTCGGAACAAATAATGTCATTACCTCAAAGGATAGTTTGAACTTCATTATAAAAATGAGTGCAAGTCACAGATCCATTTGCAAAGATAGCATAATACGAATACACGATATTAAAAAAGACATTATTCATGGTAAATGTGACAAATGCAGCACTATTTTCAGCTTTAATTCGGAGTTAGGAGATTCAGCTTTCGAGAGGAATGAAGGCCTGGTTTGGGCTACTTATTTGTCAGGATCAAACTTTGAGCAGATAAAAAACATCTTTACAACAATGGAAATAGAATTCCCTCCATTTTACACATTTCAAAAGCTTGAGACTACATTATTCTATTCATTAGAAAAAGCAAAGCAAAAAATGATTGAGGAGAATATTGAAAGAGAAAGGATTCAAGCACTGGAAAACAATGAATATATCATAATTGGTGAAGAAAAAGTTCCATTCATAACAGTTGTGGTTGATGGAAGTTGGTCAAAGAGATCGTATGGTCACAGCTACAATGCAAAGTCAGGAATGGCTGTAATAATTGGTGTTAGAACGAGGAAAGTGCTATTCATAGGCACGAGAAATGTATACTGCAAAGCATGCGAGAGGCATTCTCAAACCTCAGATCCGAAAAGTTTAGACCAAAAGAACAAAGAACATGACTGTCAAAGGAATTGGGAAGGTTCTGCACAATCTATGGAGTCCGACATCATTCTTGAGGGTTTCCATAAAAGTCTCAAACACCACAAAATTTTATACCGCTACATGATTGGTGATGGGGACTCCAGTGTTTATAATAACGTGCTAAACCAAATTCATTATCCTGGGATCATTGTACAAAAGATTGAGTGTGTCAACCATGCAATTAAATGTTTGAATAAATCCTTATATGAAGTAAGAGATAACGTCAAACATCTGAAGATTGACAGGGATTTGCTGAGGAGCCGAGTTGAGAGATTTGGAAAAGCCGCTACTTCAGCAATTATATATAATTCCGAACATCAAAATGATGTATTAAATCCTACTACTGGCTTCACACTTTCAGAAGATCTTCGAAATATGCCTTTTCATATTTTTGGGAATCATCTCAAATGTAAGCCGTATTTCTGTAAACGTGAAGGAGAAACCGATTTTACAGCATCAATCAACGGAAAACTTTTATGGGAGGAAGTAAAGGATACGTGTAATAGAATTGCCAATAAATCACAGAGACTTATTCATAATAAAACCAGTAACTTATGTGAAAATTTTATGGTTCAAGTATCGAAGTTTTTGCAAGGAAAGCGATTGAATGTATCTCAGAAATACGGATACAATATAAGAGTGTTGGCAGCCATGTGTGCATATGAAAATGGACCTTTCTGGATAACGGATACTTTTGCACTTGTAAAAGAAGGCGATTCTCCCCAACAGTGGAAAAATCGATCAATTGAATTAGGTAAGAAAAAGAAAAGAAAAGAAATGTACAATGAAAAAAAGCAGAAGGATTCAACATACCATTCGAGTTCTAAGAAATTAAAGACCAATAAAGATTATGGAATAAATGCCGAAGACACAGACATTTCAATTGAAGATATGAATATTGGTAAACAAAAAATTTTAGAAGAATTGAAAGTAAATGAATCTCTAAGAAATGAAATTGAACACCAAACTCGTGGCCAGCCGTTGAATGAGAGATGGATTGTTGAACGTAGAAAAAGAGTGACTGCTAGCAAGGCCGGCATTATAAATTCTCTACGTGATTGTACAAATAACTCCAATATTATTAAACAAATTTTATATTCTCAAAAACCTGTTGAACTGAACTATTATGATCCACGGGAGAGGGGAATGCGACAAGAACCAATGGCCAGAAAATTGTATGAAAGAATACACAATATAACCGTAGAACATGCTGGATTATTCATTTCGACAGAGAAATGCATGTTTGCGGCTTCTCCAGATGGGCTTGTAGGATTAGAGGGAATAATCGAAATCAAGTGTACAAACGTGCCTGCTAAAGAGATTCCTCATCGCAAGAATGACAAGTTTTTAGAGCTCGTAAACGGAGAACT
>JAQFYB010007938.1:0-10278 GCA_034694085.1 Pogonognathellus longicornis
TATTTTGATAACAGACTCCTACATTCTTCTGAAATTAGCAAGCAAACTTATGCCTGAAATGTTTGAATACCCCTGTATTTAATTGTTGATCCTTTAATTTTTTTAAGATTAAAATCTGTTTTACATAAGGTTTATGTATTTGGTCAGACTTGAGACAAAAAGTTATTTGACTCTGACAAAGTAGTCAGTAACAAACCTCAAAAACTACACAAAGTAGTCAGTAACAAACCTCACAAACCTCAAAAACTACACAAAGTAGTCAGTACTAATAGCAATATTAACCCACTATTAAGGATGAGGTTTAGCTTAGCGTGTAGCACACCTACCTATTTTGTGCTAGTGATAAGAAATTGTCATACAAATATATTTTCGGTGATTTGAATAACATTTGTGCGAGGACTGGCCTGTGGACTTAACATTTGGTTGAATATTCATGCACGTAATAAAATGAGTAGGTATTGTATTATTGGTACATAACATACAGTTTCCATTTCTGTGTATATCGATGACATGTTCACAGTTCAGCCCACAGTGCAGTGCCACATCATGCATAGATAATGTAAAAATTACTAACTCATACAGATTTAATTATACCACTAGGTACATGTACTTACTTTTAGGGTAAACCTTAACTGTACCTGTCCAAGCCTATCTTGTCTATATTTAGGTACATACACAAGGATATTATATAAATTACCAAATCCTTCTTGTTCAAAGAACATCCTTAATCCCTCAGTTTATTAGAAAGTGTGAACTTTTATTGCACATTTGTGCTAATTTAGAGTAGAAGGCAACACAAAAGAGGCAAAAGAATGATTTAATCAATGAGAGAGCTATTTCAGCTGTAAAGACTCAAGTCATGAATCCTACGCAGAGTCGAGTTAACAGAAGTATGACGCATTATATTTACTGTCCATGCTAAATGCGCTTACAAATAGAGTCCTTTGTGATTGGTGAACTCTCGACCATTACTACATTACTACTATTATTCTTTTGACCCTGAGTTGCTAATTAGTTTAGAATTTAATTCACGGAATCTCCTTGCTGAATTAAAATACCCTTCTGCGAATCAGCAAATGCAGTTTTACCCCTGTCGCATTGACAAAATTTTAACACATACAATGATACATACCACATTGCATAGGTACTATCTACTAGTATGTACCTATACCTTACATTAGGTTTATTATAATCAGTGTAAACACTAAGTGCAAGAGTTTACGAAAAGTGCTTAAATGAAGTGGTACTATCAGGGGCTTAAAACTAATAGCATGGAAGTGGAAGACATAATTGTTTACTTTACTTAAATGCATGGAATTAAGATAAATGCCCCTTGATCTCCTGAAAATCTTAGAAAATGAATTTTGGTGCTATACGTATTGATAATGAAATGAATTGAGATTTCGTGAATGCATAGTACTAACTATAACTACTACAGGTACTATATGGAACTTCCAAATGTAATATTTGCAACTGCATTGTCCTGATTGCACTACTATATTATATTGAACTTGCAAATGTAAGATTTGCAAAGTTCAAATTCCCCCAAATGTCTAATATTCATGCAAAACTACAGGCAAATAAATCACAATATCAGTCAAGAAATAATGACTAAAGAAAATAAAACGTATCTATTACTGTTTTGTTATCATAAATTACTATTAAGTCTACAATGTTAAATTACATAACTACAATATGCAAAATACAGACAGAAAACCAGCATTATTTGTTTCAGACATACATATACTTATTACTGTTATTGTTTGCTGCTACACTATACTATTGGTATTTGGTAAATCCTCCATCTTAAATACCTATCTAGTGAAATACTAAATAGAAGGAAAATACCACTACTGTATACCATGTAGGTTCATAGGTACATAGAAATTTAATCTTTTTAACTTTCGTACATTTAAGTATTCTTTTAAATACAGCAGATGAGACAACAGATTCACATCTGCACGAAATGTGTACACTGCAGCACAAATGGATGAAATCCTAAGTCTGTTTTGGTGTACAGCGAGTCAAGGTTTATTATCAATTACTTATTAGTAGTATATAGTAGACAACATGAAACAAAGTCATGTCAATTTGATCTGAGTAGTATGTATTAATTATGTAATGCAACTCTGGTTCTTGTAGAGACTATCATTTTATTAATGATAGTTTGCCCTAAATTTGTCACTGTTAGACTCACACACACACACAAAATACTACACAACTACACTGCATCCCATTTCTCACAGTCTCTCCACTTAATTTCATCCACTATAACCACTAATAGTATTAAAGTTCAAACTTTCAGTAATGCATTAATTTTTTAATAGTCAGATTAATTTAAATTGTTTACTTTACATAGGAAGATAGGTAGGTTTTACTTTTAGCTAAGTTCTGGATGGAGTAATGTTTTATGTTTAGTAGAAGGAAATGGACAACAGGAAGGTTATCTAACCCAACATTACATCGCATACAATTAAGAGTCTGTACTAAACTGAACCAAATCGAAAGGAGTGGACCATAAAAAGGAAATGGAAACAACATACTAGCAAGCCAAACTTTTTGTGTAATATATTTAAGTTTTGTAATGTTCCTCTTATTAGATAGGTAATGGCTAGATTATTCTATAGATACTAGACTCCTGTGTTGATTCGTATACAGGGAGAAGGAGTCACACGAAAGTGTTATGTGTATCTCTGTGTACAAAGTTTAAGTTCAAAACACTAAAAATGCAATGCAGTTGGCAGTTGTTAAACTGCAATGAATAGGTGGGCTGCTGAGCGGTGCTCTAAAGCTATTCACAGAAACAGGAAATTCGTTGTGATAGAATCTTCCCAAGCGTAAAACGAACTTTATGGGAATATGCATTCCACTATCATTTCAATTTGCAAGTTAAAATGTTCGATTCACAACCAGTGTATGTGTAATTCTTAGTGTCAGCGTTGACCAGACATAATCAAAATTACTTTGGTTTATGCGTCGAATCTTTTTATCGGATATTACAAACCATGAACTTGAGAACTTTTGCATTTTACATTTAAAACAGTAATATCATTATAGGTAGTATTCATAACTTATTAATAAATTGAAACAACTATGCTACTCGTACTCGGTCGTACTATGTAAGACGTGATTCACACGAATTTGTAAACTGTGTATTCAGCTATGCTCAAGCAACTTACTTTTGGTATTAAAAAGGTAAGTTTTTAATTTATCGATGCTTACACATATTTTGAGCTCAACATTATTTTTAGTCTAAAATTCCGATACAAAACCTAAAATTAATAGTAATGTTCCTCTTTTGTTTCCCGAACAGTATACCGTTATCATTCTCATCATCGTTCACACAATACAAAATGCTTCCGTAAAATACCTTCCGTTATTGGCATGGCATGAAGATCACCTTTTGAGATTAAACCAATATTCTAACCTGCTTTACATTCCTGAAATTCCTAGCAAAGTTGTGAGCTGAACCATATAGTAGATGTATGTAAGATCTTTGTAAGTATTTGTGTATGGATTCCAAAATTACTTACACTGTGACGAATTATAAACAAACAGAAAATGTTTACCTTTTTAGATTCGGAATTTTTACTTTGAAGCTTACAAAGTCTTTGTATCTTATAAGATCACATTATTCGCCCACTGTAGGTAAGTATTGGAATTACAGTGTTTGAAGTTAAAAATATCAAATGCTTACTGTATTTTTTCTATTTGTAAACACTTAGTACAGATAGAAACACATAGTACAGTACTTATATTCCGTATTTCTCGGCAGTAGTACATAATACTATTCTTGTATACAGCTAAATGTATTTCTGTGTGTTGGTCTGTCACTCACTCACTCACTCAATCCTGCAAAGTGTATATAGGAAAGAATACTTTGTTTTACTCGATGTAAATTGTAATAAGTAGGGTTGTAATGGTTGGGATAGTACACGTACTGGAACAACACACATTAGGATTCAGCGTGTGCTGAAAGAATGAGACAGATCGATGGAAAGCAGGATAAAATATATGCAAGGGAAGGTAATGCTAATGTACTGGCAATGTGAGTGTAGAATAAAATGTCTGAAAGGACACTGATACCACATTTGTATGTTCTAAATGAAACAGTAAACGCAATGCCACGGATTTTTGGTATTTTCACACTCAAACTAACACAACACACAGCATTACAGTAATATAGTGACAGAGCGTAAATATTAGATTAGCTTTAGCCTAGAATTTATAGTGTATTTTTCAACTTAATACTATCATTGTATAGTACAAAGTTAAGTAATTGTATAAAAACGTTGTGTTACGATTAAAGTTTCAGCATGTCACTTGCAACTTCGACTTGACCTGACTGAGTGCAAAATATATGCAAGTTGGTAAAAGACGTTGATTGTTCGTATAGAAGTTTTGTGCAACTTGTTAAAAGTATTTCTAGTTTAATGAATGACACAATGGTTCGTATATCACACACAGACACACCAAGAATGAAAAGTATTAAGTATAGCTCCCAACCACTATAAGTATGCAGCCAGTAATCCTAAGAGCATACCACTGGAAATAAAACACGTAATATATATTGGGACACCGCAACTATCACTTCAACGCTCAGTTCTAGTTACTACACTGTGAATAAGTAAACTGAAGTTAGTGACGACTGGTTTGCAGTTTTTGTGACATGGTGTAATAGGCAGAACAGAAGAGATCAAAACTTATGACTATGTAGAAGCAGCATAGTATTCGTAGTAGCTTTCGTAGAACGAGCTTTGCCAAAAAGTTAGTAAAGTTGTTGGAGTGGAATAAAGAGTCTACACAGATAAATACAAAGTCAGGCTGAACAAATTAATGGGCTCGTCACGGTGGTTAAGGCAGTGGGGAAAAGACAAAAGAAAATTTTGATTGCTCTGTGTGTTCAAATATAAAATGACTGTCTTGTGTCGTTCTTGGTTTCTTCGTCTCGTGCTTCTCTCTCAGTTTTTACTCAACTCTCTCACTCCAAAGTCTTCCTACAACTAAATGCCACACTGCCATTCCCATTCCCATACCATCAACCATGCCATTCTCTATTGCTGAATTCTCATTGTTGTTCTTCCTTCCTCATCCTACCCACCTTCTTTAGTTCTTCACTTGTAGTTTCTTCTCCTAAAAGCGCTGGAAACGTCTCAAACACTATATATCAATAACAGATAGATACCTACCTATAGTATTCTTAGTATTTATACATAGAAAGCTCAGTTGTATTTGTATTTGTATTATCAAGTTTCCATTGCTTAAGGCAAGGCAAACTCCTTCTATTTCTGAGAGTGAGTGAGTATTAATTGAAACACTTCACTTTTGGAAATGCTTCAGGAGTATAGTATGAGACACTCCGTAAATCTCTGACCCTTTTCATATTGTAAAATCACTTGCGTCACTCACTTTCTAAAGCAAGGCGTAAAATCACCTTTGTTATTCCCGTTAGTTATTCGTGGAGAATGCTTCAGAAATATATTTGTTTATGCATAGAATAACTTTGTCATTCTCATTTGTCCCTGTCATTTGTTAGGTGGAATTGCTGGTATGTACGTATTGTATGACTGGAAACCATGCGGCAGGAGAATTTACACAAGACACACACTGGAGCAACTGAGATTGGAGTGGCATGACACGACATGACACGACATCTAATCTCATTACCGATGGACCTATACATATTATAGTAATGACAGATATTTTACATGAACCAGATGTACGTTTATCCCCTTTTATTTATGAGATTGCTACAGCACAACGTTTGAGCTGTGTCTTTAGATAGGTATACACTACATTCTAAGTGAATTCTAAGTGTGATTCTACTATGTATAAAGAAATGTATCATATAAAAGTTATATACAAAGAGAGTTCACCTCACATCCCGGAATCCTGAGACGGAAAGCAATTGGAAAGGCAGCTACCCGAAAAATGTTTTGGTACTTTATTAGCGAACGTTAAGTTGGTTTGTGTTTTACGAGCGACTTTAGGAGAATATTGGTGGTTGTTTGTGTGTGTGGTATATAGCTGTGGGTGAGTTGGACTTGAGTTACACTATATATAGACAGTGACAGTGATAGTTGTGTACAGTTGTGTGTTGTGTAGCAGAAAGCGATCTTGTGAGTGATGAGCTTGTTCTGTTGACTGAAAGTATGTGAGCGTGTGGATGATATTCAGACCGACAGAATACTTAAAGGATGATCGCATACACTACAGTAAGTAATAATAAGTAAGCAGTTGTACGATATCTGTCGAGTGTCGACTATCTTTCTGCTCCTTCTTGCTCTAACCTTTCCTCCTTGTACTAACTCACAAATTTCTGAAGTATTACATGAGTTTCCTCTTCCCTCAAGTAATTTGTTAAAGAGATAAGACAACTGTCTTTAAGAAGCTTTCAACTTGCCTTTCATTCATTCCTATCCTTCCCTTCATATAATGCATAAATGATAAACACATAGATTACTAAATAGGTATTAGCTAGGTCCCTGTTATCGTACTACCAATCTTTCCTCACATCATGATTATGACTACTGTAGGGCTACGTACTAAACGAGTCAATGGGAATGAAGGTAATTTCGTTTTCTGCTCTTTAATAAAATTAGAGCTCATCTGGCCACACGTTTTTCATACAAACTTATCATACAGATATGTAATACTGTAATCTCTACAATGCCTACATAGCAGCTGTATGTAATGGATAATGAATATTAGTTCGTGGCAGGAATTGGAATACCCAAAAGAAGAAAGTGTGTTTGGCTTTACTCATTCATGCTAAGACATTCCCATGATATTATGATGTATGCAATAAAAAGAAGCTCATACATTTTTTACAGGAAATGAGAAACGCCAAATTGGTCGGAGGGTTAAAAACATGCTATTTAATTCATACATTCATTAAAAGAAACAATTTGGAACATTATTTGTACTTTGGGAAACAAGCTGTGACTGTGATGTAGCAGATGTGCCACCTATAGTTCTAAGTAATGTCAAAAGTTAGCAGATATAATTTAAGAGAATAACAACCCTTCATCATTCATTGGTTTGTTTGGTGCAAGGTGCAAGACTAAACTTGGGCTTGGAGATGGAAGGACAGTATAAATATTACAGTGGCATACCGTTTGTAGGAACATTTGTGAAAATGACTTACTTTTAAAACATTTATAATAATGTTGCAATAAAAGTCATTTCTTTGACTTTGACTTTCATTTAATTGAAACATTTGTCCTTGCAGCTGCTAGCTGATAAAAATAACAGTGTTATTTTATTGCAGATGATCATCGTGCACGTACTTCCTTCCTTATCCTTTCTTTCGCGTCACCATCACCAACAAACAGGAAAATAATATTGCCATGTTTGTTCAACAAATTTTTCTTGTGTTCTAAGACAAGCCCAGGTATGTCATTTGCCTAAATATTACACATTCCATGCACATTCCCCTGTACGTGTTCGTTACTTTGTCTAAATGCAAGTTAAATCGACAAAGTACAAACTACATTAGACAGTAAATGTGGGAAATGAGATGTAGACACGACATCCCCTTTGTATCAACGTCACCTTAACTGTTTCCGGGATCGGATTCTATGCAGCCATTCCTACACCTACTGTGTTTCTACTTACTTTTGCATTTTACGTATACCCAAAGACTTGTAATCTGCAAGTAGCATTTCAAGATTTGCCCCATTGTAAAAACACCACTACATGTCTACCTCCAAGTGCATAAATATAATATGATTCCTTCTCAAAAAACTCTTTTTACATTAACAACATTAAAGCGTTTGTTTATGTCTAATGACTTAAAATGACTCCTGCCAAAATGTGCGCCAACACAGCATGGCTCGTTTCTTCAGCTAACGCAAACATTATAAATGCATAATGCTGAGATAACAAGCTAAGACAAACACACTATGACTGTGTTCAATCAAACAGAAACGATTGTAGCACTAACAATATACTCTATACTTGCTCTAGCTTAGACTACTTAGACATTAGACATTAACTGCGAATTGCGAAAAAACCTTAGAGATATAGATTACAGTTAAAAAGACAGAATCGGTGTAGTAAACACTGCTTTTACTGCTTGTGTGATAATAGCCATTTGCATTAAAAGTTACTACGAATTACATTTTGAAGGTTAGTATCTGCCAGTGATATTATTACCGATATAAAATGTATTTATATGCATAGTACCTTGTAGATACCTAATATTTTGCATCTTTTTGCATATCAAATGAAAACTCTAACGAACCCAGACGTACATAAACCCGCAGTGAGGTTGGAGTGTGTAATGGTATTATGTTACAGTACATACACAAAGAATGCCTAGCCTTTACATCGTGGCACGTAAAGTGTTATAACATGTGTACATATTTTAGTTTATGTACTTAATAGTAACACAGTAAACACACTAACACACACCGAACAAATAATTTCAGCTTGTTAAAGCTAGCAACTGTGAGTGAAACCTTTATGTGAGTAATTGGATCTTGTGCAAATGGAATGGTATAACATTTGTACGTAGAAAGTACAATGTACATAGGCTTAAAGAACTTACCAGATGATATTTTCCTTGTGTAAGTACTACTGCGGTTTATCGACTGACAATGGGAACATAGGAATACACATAGCGAGGACGATGATAATACTTGATCTGAAACACCTCACAGCACGAATGACAATCGAAATTGTCAAGAAACATTGGAAAACCGCATGATGTACTCAAGCGTTTATTGCTGTCACTAATTAGATAGTAATTGTTATACATTAAGAATTTCTCAAAGCTTTCAGGCAGAGTTTGGAAATATAATATCTGTATTTAGAATGTAGATTTCAAGGCAAATTAATGAAGATGTCTTTGTGATGATTAATTGATGGATATGTCAATATAGGCACCTTATACGTACAGAGTGTAGTTTACATAATTAGTACATTCACTATCAATTAGCTGATGAATAATTATACTTTTGCAATAAATGTAATCTGTTAAAATATGACCCTAAAAGTTATTATTGTATTTATTAGAAGATTGTAGCTGCTGGCACTTGTGAAGGCCGACTTAAACCGATAGAATGTTGCGAAAAAGCCGAAGGCAACCGGATGGTAGTAAAATACTAAATTGGAAAAGCACACGGAGCGTGCATGTGTTTAGAAATTAGGATTTGTAGCCAAATCGGGTAAAATATAAATCGGAGACTAGCGCTAGGCTGACATAGGTGAATGTTTTCCATGTCAGAGAGTAGAACAGGTGAGAATGATATAAAAAATTGAAAGAGGGTAGTGGAGTAGTAACTAAGTGCGAGTTCTTGTCGATATTCTATTTCATCACAAATGACAGCAGCTCTGTCTGTAGAATAGACGGGAACGAAGAATTGGATTCGTGTTTGCTTGTATATGGTTACAACAGCACTACCAGCAAAATGTATTTAGACTTTCGGATGAACTTAAGCGAGAGAGAAACTTGTGTGAGTGACTACCAGAGGAAAAGTACGCACGCACCACCGGCAGACCAACCGGTCGATTTCTCTTTCCATAACCCGCTCTTATATGTATTACTACCACACTACCACCACAACACTAAGCCTCCTTATAATATCACTGTACTACCATACACCAACACTAGCACAACTACCGATGTACCTAGCTGGTGTGTTTATCTGAGCCTGTGTTTTTACAAAGACTCCGTGGAATTCTCTTTTTATTCCCCTCATGCTTTTCATGGCTTTTAGGTATTTTTACTTTAGGACAGTTGTGCACGAGTTACAGCGAAACAGCGTGATGAACGCAGGTATCTGCACGTATTACATTCAGAAATAATTATTACGTAACACACATAAGGATGCTCCCATTTTACACGAAAATATTTTACTACTTATCAAGGCTTTACATTTGTGCTCCGGAGCGAATAAACATTAAAAAGACTGTTTAGAACTCAATAAAATTTCCAGGTACACAGAGCTGTACCCAGGATTTGGTTTCGGGGGGGGGGCACCAACATCCAAATTATAGTACAAGCAACAATTATCACTAGTTAGTAGCGCAAAAAAATTCAGCTAGAATTTATGCCAACATCAATCTAAATGTATCAAATACCCGTGTAGGGTGAAAAATTATGCGATTTTGTACAAAACTTTTCAAGGTAAAATAACCTCCTCTTTTTTAGGGATTTTTTGGAGGGGCACGTGCCCTAGTGTTTGCCACTGGGTACCATAGGTGCGACTTATGGCTGCCCATCCCAACCCAACCCAACCAAGAGCTGGGGAAAACTGTAACATCCAAGCCAGC
>JAQFYB010007939.1:0-10276 GCA_034694085.1 Pogonognathellus longicornis
CACTTTGCCAACACCAACAAAATGCCAACACTGGCAACAAAGGAAATACGTAAGGCCTACAGTCATTTCTACTTGGGAAACTTATACCACCGACTAATCTTCGTCCTCCGTCTCTAATCTCCAAGAATCAAAGGACACAATATGCAGATTAAGCATAATAGATGTTGAACAGAACGATGGCGTGGCACAAACAAATCCTGACCTTTCGACCTGGCTCTCGGTCCACTCGTAGCACTCACCGCACTAGAAATGTCACCATCGTACGTAGAACATACCCAGCAACATTTAGGACTTAATTTTCATACCTAAATCATTACTTAGCAGTTAAAATTTTTCCAAATCTGAAGAAGCACAAAGGAGCTAATTAGACTTACGTCTTACTTTGTAGAGCCCAACCGAACAAATGACAGTAAAATATATTCTAAAACAAATGTGTATTGATTGGGGATGGTTTGAATGGGCATTTGACCCCCCCCCCCCCGCGAAATCTTAAAAAGAGGTTACTTTATCAAAACATCGAATGCTTTTTGAACAGCTACTGAAAACCTTAATTCATTGGGGTAAAGGAAAGGTATCGGTAAATTTGAAACCACAACAAACTCGGTGGTTCAGGACTCATTAGGCTTCATTATAGAGGATAGTAATATATGAGGGAAGGTTGCTAATTGAAGAAATACGGCACATAATAACAAAAATACTGACTAAGCAACACATACAAATATCTGACAATACTTTTAACATGTTCATTAATGCAGGACTACATGTGTGGTTTGCTAACCACAATTCTATTTCTTTGTATTTTCTTAATAATAATACATTTCCGTGATTCGTGATATTCTATTTTCAATGATCTTGGTGATAGCAAACAAATGTAAACTTGGTTAATATAATTACAATAAATCTTAAACATTAAACTTCATTATTTAACTTCGTTCCAATTTAGTTACTTTTTATTTATTCTATTCAGACGAGAGTTTATAAATTTATTCCCTATGGGATGAATTCGGCGATAAATTCCTTAGTGTGTATTGACGGCGAATTTTAAGTGTGTGGAAATATAATTTAAAGTTCATTATATTACTTAGACAGACACGCCGAATGCAGACAAAACCTCTAGAGTAATAAATGATTGAGTAAAGGTAATAGTTTTAATTCAATGCATGTGTGCTTTGTGATATTAACCACTTACCATACATAATTGATCAGTAGTTTTCATTAATTGTAGTTTGGGTTTTAATTGTAGTATTTGCATTATCACAAATATTCCAGTGAAAATAGTTAAAGCAGCACTGAAGACATTCAAATAATCTGATAAGTTTACTTGTGTGCATGTATTTTGTACGTGTTTTGATTACTATAAAGGTACTACAAATAATAAAAGTCACTTTGGCCTATCAGTTTAAAATATTTGCTATGCTAGTAATAATAATATCAATAATATGAATCCCAGCACAAAACGCAAAAATAATTTTAAAAAAACATTTATTTTCATATATGCTATTTTCATTATATTATATTACATAATATATTACATTTTATTTATGTCAGCTAATTTCATTTTAAAGCATCTTATCTTGATTGTATCCAGATTTTAAAAACCTATTAGCGTTTCCAATTATTATTTTGAATGCAAAATCAAATGTTTTTGAAAATGACTGTTAACATTTAAACTTCAAATAATTTAGATGTGTTTCATTTATTAATTATTTATTTTCACTAAATTACATAATGATCTCTGTTAAAATAGTTTTTGATTTAAATTCTTCAAATAATCGATGTGCAAATTTCCAAATCATACTTCATTATTTGAACCAGTTCTTAAAGTATAAATTTCGTTTATGATATCTTTTGCCATTTCCTCCACATCAGACTTTCCGCTTAGTATTGTGTCATTCACTAGTAATCTTGCTTTGAAATAATCGTCGTATGTCATAGTATTAAATATCACTCCTGAAATGAAAATTTCAAAACATTGTTTTATTATCAAACTAGATGAATAAATTGCGGGCCGCACGGGCATATAGGCGAACTAAATGAGAAATAGTAAAGGGCTAAATACTGACTAAAGCCTGTTTTATAGTGTCACTTCAATTTCGTTTCACTTTTTTCAATCACGCTCCTTTCATTAAACTTTATCATGCGCGATTTATAGTTTCATGCCGAAATCATTGATCACTTCAACCAGCGTCACTTTTCGTGAAAGTGAAAAGTTGAAATAATTCCGATTATTACATTGGCATATTGGCGATGACATATTGTTGAATATGTCATCACTCATCATTACTACACAAAATTAGCTGCTTGCTACAATACACTGTAATATTACATACTACTAATTTACTGTTGTTAGGCCAAACTGATTTAAATTTTACCGCTTTTAGCCCAAAATGAACCCAAGTCTGTCTATCAACCAAGGAACGAACTTTCTTAATATGATGGTCTAGATAAACCATAATATATCTTATATTATTACAACGTCTTTGCTTAGTTGTTAGTTTAGCCACAGCTACAGGGTTGGAAAAAATGTCAACCCCACTGGGCACCAAGTGTGCTTCCGGTGGTGTCCCCAGGGACACCAAGGACAGAAATACACAACTCCACACAGCGACAACAAAAAATTGTATCGTGATTTTTTGTTATCATTTATCAAAAGTAGATTTAACATTTGAAACAGAGCAATACTTATTATGCTGTTTTAGTATTAGACGGTTTCCGTAGTTGCAGTACCCAGGGCCGTAACAACCATGGGCCCGGCTAGGAGGAAATCGTGCTGACCCGGTCAGAGTCGTTGAATTAAAAACGCAATTTACTTTATTAGAACATTAGGCAAAGTCAGGATCATGCGCGTACTAATGGCAAATGTGTTTGCAATCTCAAAAAATAGCTGATTTTGTCATACAATTCCGTGCGGCGAGAGAACTTGATGCATTTTACGTTGGTTTGGACCAAGGTGATTCCATGGATACTGATTGACTTTGTTAATCAGATAATGATTTCACAGGTGAGGAAATTAGAGCTTTCCCTAATAATAACTAGTGGGACCGTTTCTTAATAAACTGTCTCACTTCAAAAAATCACTAAGCAATTTTATTAATTAAGGGTTTCATTTAATATTTCCTCACTTCATTCTGAAACCATTATCTGATTAACAAAGTTAAGTAGTATCCATGGAACCACCTTGGTTTTGACCTAATTCAAAGTGCTATATGCAACCAAATGTACAATTGATCATATTCGCATTTTGCTCCACCAATAATTGATTTCTGTAAAAAACTTTGCTGTTCACAATTCAGCTTACGATCCTGGGCACGTGCCTGTTCAGGATAGATTCTGAACAGGGCCAACTGACTATATTATAATAGAAATGTCTATATTATCGCTCGCAGCGAGAAAAATTTGCATAGTTTTACAACAAAATAAAACTAAAATGAATAAAAATTAGCGCGTAGCATGAATTTTTGGCCATTTTATGTACCTGGCCGGGAAACCAACTAGTATTAACAGAATTTTGATTGCAGTTTGCACCAACAGAGTGGTCTTGTGGGCAGGGCCGGCTTTAGGCAGGGGCAGACAGGGCGACAGCCCAGCGCTTGTAGGGGCCTCGCGTTTGTTACTATCCCATTACAAATTTAGTCCCATTAACGCGAAGTTTGTACAGGAAGATTTGCTCTAGATATATTAAAAATTGTCGCCCAGGGCCTCGCAAAACGTAAAGCCGGCACTGCTTGTGGGCAAAGTGATATCAAAATTTTTGTGATCGCTGTAATTTTGGGAAAAATTCAATATTGTCTAGTGTAAGATGATGACCTGGCCCGGCCACTTCGTGGCCTGGCCAGGAGGAGCTTTCTCCCCGTACCTCCTCGTTCTTACGGCACTGCCAGTACCTTATTATTATCTGTACAAAATTTGGGAAAACATTCTAAATAAAAAATAGACATACCTATATACGTAGATACTCTAAAACCGAAAAATCAAATTTAATTAAAGGACTTTATCAATACTTACCTGAACCTTGCAATGTGGGTCCCAGCGAACTATGACAATCAAGAACTTCGTGGCCCAATAAATTTAATTTCGTTTTCGGCCCTGGGAGGGTAGATAATGATAGTGTTGGTAAAAAAATATTGTTGGCAGCTCCTAATGATATCAGCCAATGAAATGAAGATCCCGTAACCCGAGCAGCGATAAAGCAAGCAGTTGGTAGTGTTGAATTGTTCAATTTTTGTAAAATCTTTTCAATTTTTTTTAATCGAATCACTGGATCTTTCTCTCCTACAGGCAACCTCACAAAGCAGCCGGTACTTAAAAAATATAATACGGGAGGCAATATTAGTTACTTATGTTAACTGTGTTATAATGTGAAATATTGTAAACTTTAACATACAATACAATATTTCAATTGACAATGTATTTCAATAATAATAATAATAAATGTAATAGTATTCATAAACATTAAACCAATAGAGAGTATCAAAAATTCTTTAGCAGCTTTATTTACCGAAATAGTGGCTATTGTATTGTATTTGGTGTACAAAAAAAGCAAAACTATTTATTAAAAAACTGTTTTATTCTTAACAATTCAAATAACTGTAAAAAAGATTTTTTTCTCAACAATTCGACATTACACAAATGAGATTTTCTTCCGAAAGTTGACTAATTCAGTGCCAGACGCTATCTACCAAAAATGCGCGGGCTTCCCTCTGACCACCACTAGCGCGTCCAAATGCCGATGTTAGCTGAACACGGTTAAAGCACTATAATATACCACTGATGAAAGTACTATGTCATTTAGAGCTACCAATCACGAATTAGTGCATTATAATAGTCACTTGCAATATTTTTGAATAATTTGAATTTATTTAGTTAAAAATCAGCGAATTGTATTCAATGTTATTATTATTAAGTGTCATTTCCTCTCTTCGCCCAATATAATTCTTATTAAGAATTAATACAGGAAAAACTACATGTGCTTCTCCCTCTCTAACTTTCCATGCTATTCTTATGGAAAAATCTTTAGGGATTGGCTCCTGTAAGTTTTACACTCAAGCCTACTATATTATTGCTGATGGAAAAATCTTATGGACAAATCCAAGTGTAATTTATACACGCGCCTAATCTTAAGAATCATTGAAGATTCTTTATGGACTTTTGTACATGATAAATTTACATAAGGTGTTAATTAGTACAAGCTAAATTTGTATATACACCATTGTCAAAATTGTAGTAAATCAGTCAATAAATACTCGTACCCTCCAGGCAATAGTTATTGCTGTCAGCTCCCTTCTTGTCTGAATATTGGCAGCACCTCTTACTTTCAGTGTATATATACACAGAATTTATAACTTACACAATTTAATTACATTGATTAATGTCTGCTACTAACACAACTCTTCCACATAATTGATAGAAGATACCTAGATACATTGGTGTTTCATACATCACTTATTTTCTATGACTTACAAGTTAACCTAATGTAGTTCATGTAAGATATTTGTAGGTTTATGGGTTTATCCAATGTAGTTCCTACAAGTGACAAATCTTATCCCTGTATTACCAATACTAAATAGCTGTAATGTCATGTGACATTATGTATTTGGTATACATAATTGATTATTACTTTTGATTGATAATATTGATCAAAGTAAAGTTATCAAACTATCAGTTTCTAGCTACATATCTTTACAATTATGAACACAATATTTCTACATATGTACTTAGCAAAGTATAAGTTTAAAATCAGGGCTTGCCATGATTGTTAAGGCAACCAGATATTATACTGATTTTTGACTTTTCAAATCTGGTCGCCTTAATGATTGTCATTGTCACTTACACAAAGTTCCTTAATTTATTAGGGTGACCCTTCACTGGAAACGGAACTCCGGCTATCATATATTGAGGAATTCCTTGGTTTTTCTTTAACATAGCCTTCCGTATGGCTGCAGTCATTGCAGAAAAAATTACAGCTGTCACAGAAACATTGAAAGCATTTTTGACTTCTTTAATATTACCCATAGATATGTTATCAGTCCCTTTTGAATTCCAGGTTTTTGATAATTCACTTTTTGGAATAATCCAATCATTCCGTCTATATACATCTACCAGAGTTTCTGCAACCTCGTAAGGCATTTTTAAAAACTTCACATAGGATAGAAATTGCCGAAAAATATTTTGTTTATTAAACTGGGTTCGAGGCACATGTTCCACGTTGACACCCGTTAAATCTACAGACAGAAATTTCAGGATAGCAAACCCATCAGCAATGGAATGATGAAACCGAAAAAAAATTACAGTTTCATCTTCCCCGTTTTCAGTTTGAACATTGGGGATTAAAATCATTTCCCATGGACTTTTTTTTTCTGGAAATTGTTCAAATATTAAATTGTGTTCAATGTCTTCAATCTGTAGATAAGAAAGTTTTTTGTCAATATGTGTTCCTTTGTGATGATATTTCACGTGGTTTGAAATGTCAAATTTGGAGTCCCATCTCCAGAATATAAATCCCATCCATTTGTAAGGATATTGTTTCAATTCAATGTTCTTTAAATCATTACCGACTTTCTGAATTCCAATAACTTCGTCAACCAATTTAGATTGTAATGCTTCAATATTCACTGTTCCTTTGCAACGAAAATGAATAAGGATAGAACTGATTTGCCCGTCTTTGTTAAAATAATCCGCTGCTAGTAGACTACTTATGGCTGTCAACATTTTCCCCAAATCTGACCTCAACACTTTGCTTAAACGAGACACCAATTTTCTGATTATTATGGTAAGAACGAAAGAAACAAATAGATAAGGCACACCGACAAATATTAGAAATGCCATCAAAACCAAAATAATTACTTTCTTGACAATCTTTTTTAAAAACTCAGACATTCTGACAAGAAATGTCATTTTTCAATCAGGAGCTATTACAAAAGTATTATTTACAAGAATCAATTGTTATTACTCGCTCGCTCGCTCTATTTATATTGTCTATTAATGATTAAGAAACAATTGTAGTTATCAAGAAGTTAACGGGAATATGCCTCATAGTTGTTGTGCTCCAACAGGTTGTAATAAATTATGCTCATAATAATATTTATAATATTTAATGAATAAGTCTGAATTATTGATGTAGGATTCCATAGTTGGGAAATTTAATAATTCCATCTGTAATAATACTGGTACATTTCTTGTCGTTTTTTATCTTAATATAAAAATTTTTCATTTCACAAGAAAGAGGAATATTATCGTTAGAGGAATCTGTAAATATAACATTAAGTTAACAATTAATAATAAAATCTGATACAAAGGATACAATGAAGGAACGTAAAAATAATTTTTTTTAAAGTTACTTAGGTAGTTTCCTAGTTAGGATTACTTGCTAGAAGATAATTATAATGTAATATTGATTGAACATTTATGATGCTGAGATTTTGTTTGGATATTACACAAAGCAGGAACTATGGAATATTGTCTATCTATCGATCTAATTATGTAGTATCATACACGTAATTAACCGTATTGGTGCGTCATAATCATAACGAAGGCCATCGAAATGCAAAAGTTGGATTCCATTCCATTTTTATGTGAAACCTAAAGCACGGCTAAGATGTATAGGCAAGGCCGTACCGTGGGGGGGGGGGAGGTTTTGGGGCTTAAGCCTCCTCCAGGATTTCTAAAGTTACACTAGATATTATTAGTATTTTTATTGAGCATGATAATATTATATGTAATCAATCAATATATAAATACAATTGTGTTTCTCACCAATACTTGTAGCATGAATCCTGAAAAACAGATTATTTTCCCAAAAAAATTAATTTAATTTTCCCTAATTTTATATATTTTTTGATAATTTTTCCCAAGTTTCCTCAAATGTATCATACAAAAATTGCCCAATTGTTCATATTTCATATGGGTAATAACATTTTGCTATGCATTTGCAGCTAGCCTCCCCCAAAGAGAAATCCTCGGTACGGCCCTGTGTATAGGTAGTAGGTAGACATGACATTAAATGTTAATAGTTATGGATACATTTTCAGAATTGTAATTTTTAATTATTAAACTGCAATTATATTTATTCATTCACCATAATATTATTTGTAATAAATATCTTTACTTATTTATTGATTTATAATAACAATTTCCTCTTAAAAGGTTATTACCACATTGTTACAATTACTTGCAATTGGTTTAGACTAGTAATATTTTAATCAATTACGGTTTAGATAATTCCAAATACTTCACAACTACCAAAATTGTTTATACTATTCATAATTTGAAAATTCATTTCTAAACTCTTCAGTTTGAATTAATAACAGATATTGACTTAATTTATTTTTAAAGGACTTACTTGTTTTTGACTCTCTAATATATGTTGCATATAATATTATTTTGACTATTCTATGAAATGAGGAACTGTGATTTGTGGTAGATTGACATTGATTTTGGGGAAATTTGGAAAAGCATTGCCAATGGTTAAATAGGAATTTTTAAATGCATTACTGTTTCTTTTTTTGCGTAAAATAAGTTTCCAAACCCTTTGAGCTTCTCTTGTTGCACCCCGAAATTGGCTTCAAAAATGATTCCTATCAAAAAAAGTTACAAGTGTAAAGTACAGACGAAAAATGGCAGTTAGTATCCTGCTTCAACTTCAAATATTCCGACTGCGTACTATATACTTACATAATAATAATATAGGGATATAATATATTTATATTGTTGATTAAGAAGCTAAGAAGAATATTATAATAAACATAATATGGTATCAGCCTGTTCTTAATAAAATGATACCTAAAATATTCCCAGCAGATTACGACATATGATTAACACTTTGAGCTCAAACTTTGTAGGATGTTTTTGAAGAAGATGTATGTGTGTGTAATCGAATGTACTATCATCGATGTATTATTTTGTTGCTCTACAATACTTTTGTTCAAACAGTTCACAGGAAAGAGTTTTATCCCGTGAGAATCTATAACATCGATTAATGCGTTGTGTATTTATGTTATATATTATGTTATATCATTTGAGCTTTCGCTTATTCGCTTGCTAGATTATATATACTAGTGGGAACACAGTAAATAACACGTAAGTTTATTATAATAAAACTTGATATCCAACCACCATAATATTATAATATTGATTCATACGGAAGTACCTAGGAAATATTAGCGAGAGTTAATCTATCAGGACTATGTTTTACATACATTGAATGATAATGATCCTCCAATACGTGATAGTAATATTATTATATCTTCACAAAACATCTTTTACAATACGACAAATATTAAAAATGTCATCAATACCAAAATCATTATATGTCTTACAATCTTTTTTAAAAAATTCGATATTCTGGCAATTTTTAGAGTTGTTCAACCATTTCATGCTTTAATACGGCTGTGGACTTAAGTACATTAGAGTTTACCAGAAAAAATCAATATGCGGAAAAAATCTAAAACTGCTAAAATAATGTTAGATCAGTCATTTTAAATCGAAATCGCTTGATTTTCCGAATGGTATACGACATGTAAATACCCGATGTATGAGATGGGAGTACTGTCATTTCAAATTTAGATACTTGTTAATGGAAAATTTTATTAAATCCTTTAGTTAATTTTAGTGAATGAATGAATTACAGTTTCATTTTTGAATTTTTTTTAAATTACATTTATAATAAATCCACATTTGATGAATTACACTTCATTATTTGAACAGCTTTTCAGAATATAAAATTCGTTTATCAAAATATTGGCCATTTCTTCCACCTCAGACTTCTCGTTTAGTATTTTTCCATTCACGAGAAATCTTGCATTAAAATATTCGTTGTACGTAAAAGTGTTAATCTGTAATTCTGAAATATAAATTTCAAATCATTATTTTATTATCAATTTGGTCTATTTTCAATGTCAAGCTGTATCGGAATCTCTAAAGTTGCTATTTTTTATTCATTACAAATCGTATTCCTAATCGTATTTCGTATTTGCCACAATTAAGTGTACGGAATGATAAAAGTCGTACTAAGGCTGACTGTATCCCTCTGCTAATACATTTAAAATCCCACGTTAGACTGATATTAGGCGCAATTGTCATTTCAAAATAACTCAAAAGATCTCAAAAATAAATTATACTTTCAATGAGGACAACATCACTGCTATTGACAACGAGCTCTACACGGTGAAGCAACACAGAAAAATTAAACAAACCCTTCATTCCCCGAGCTCAAGTAACCAACAGAGGTCTGTTGGTATTTCTTGGAATTTCACGTTCGCCCGCTGAGCTCTGTAGAAAT
>JAQFYB010007940.1:0-10276 GCA_034694085.1 Pogonognathellus longicornis
TTATTTATTACAGAAAATAAAAGTGTAGCAGTAGTAAAAATTAACCTAGACATAGTATCATCCGTAACGTAAATATATTCTTATTCATGTATCTGTCCTACTGAACTAGTTTAAAAAATATTTAATGCAAAACAAAGCAATGTACAACAAATAGAAAGGGAGAGATAGGCTCTGCGCATTTTAAAACTTGGTCTTCATAATAATTATATTCTTTATACCAAGATATAACATACATACACATGCACTTACCTATGTAAATACCACTCTGCATCGTTTTATTTATATACACACTACCTACACCAAACATCATTATATTATTTTATTGCGACTTACGACACAAATTGTTTTCTTGTGTTGCTCTTGGCCTGTAGTAGTAAATTTCATATACTACAATCGTGTCTTTTGTATATAGTGTAGTATATAACACAAACAGGACATTTACAATATTTACAAGTCGTAAGTTATGCATGAGAGGAAACGATTTTTAAAAGCGATGCTTACAATTCCCATCACCTATTTTACACGGAAATTCCTACACTCACAATATGAGACACTACAATTAAATGGCATTAACTATATAGTAGTGAAGTATTGAAGTATCATGCTGTAAAATATACGAGAAAGATAATATTATATGCGACTGAAATAAATGACTATCTATGCATACACATGATGAAATGATGTGACTTTTTATTTGATAAGGTACTGCATGTGATAATATTACATAGGCAAACAGTACTTGTGTATACACGTAATTATTGTACATTCTTATGTACTGGAACAAAGGATGCAAACAATTAGTATTGTTGTCGCTCTTTAGGTTAGGACTTTGCATGTTGTAATTCTCTTTCCATGAGTCTTGGCCAACTTTTCGACATTTTGAACAATTTCAATTTGAATTGTTTTGGTTTGTAGGTGGACAAGTTCAAATTCTAATGGGTTGGGTAAACAAAAAACTGAGTAGGATATTTTACCGATTGGGTGAGCTAATTGTTTTGAGTCCGAAATGTTTTCTGAGTGTTTCATTCGTAGTCGCAGTGATTTTAACTTCGGGGCTTTACCATGTGCAATACGAAAACGACCTGGAGTATCTGTACACTGTAATGGACGGAGAGAGTGGAAAAGACCGAGCAATTGTTGAACATTTCTTTCCGCCAAATTACACAAGTAGGTTTGACCCATCTAGAGCTACAAGAATTTTACGTTTTGCAAGGTATGATTTTTTAATATTTTATTCAGAAATATTCCGTGGTTATTTGTAAGAGATGGGTTTTTATGAGATTTCTTTTCTAATAGAATTTTAATAACGGAAAAGAATGAAAAGGACATTGCCAATAGTTCAAAGATTTGGGAAGAAATTCAAGAAGTAGACGACATCGTGCAGAACACAACGATTTTATGGAAATTTCAAAGTTACAATTACACCAGTGGTTTGTGTGCGAAATGGTTCGACGAGTGTTTTCAAAATGACCAATTGGGATTGGGCTCCATGATGGATGATGTGGAAAATGGGAGAATTAGACTGAACTACCCAGTGGTTTTCAATCCGAAAACATTAAAGACTATCATTTTTCCTTTGTACTTCGGAGGAGTTGAATTATCGGAGAAAGATTCTTTCTTCATAAAAGAGATTAAAGGAGTTCATTTAAGTTACGTTATAGCTGTTGATAATAACGAACAAAATGAACGGTAAAAATTTCAATCAAGCCATTCTAGAAATATACGTTTTTCATGAATTTAAATATTTTTTCCACCAATTTAAATATTTAAAAAAATTAAAGTATGTAAATTGAAAATATTTTTAGAAAGTAATTTTAAATGTTTGATTTCAGTGGCAAGGTATGGGAGGCTGAAATAATAAACCAATTGATGAGTCGTGTTTCACACTGGAAACATATCAGCGTGTATCATTTGACATTTAATTCTTTTACTGTGGAGATGGAGAAAAACTTTTTTTCAATGTTGAAACCATTTTTGGTTGCTGTTTTCTTTGCGGGGGTTTTCACACTCTCATCGATGATGATGAAAGACTGTGTCAGATCAAAACCTTTAGTGGGGGTGATGGGCATTGCTTCCGCTATTTTGGGAACATCCACGGGATTTGGAATCTTGTGTTTTCTACAAGTTCCACTTATTGGAATAAACATTGCAATCCCATTCATCATGTTGGGTAAATTGATATTTTATTTTTAATTCAAGCTAAATAATAATTGTATTTATATTTTCGCAAAAATTTTTTGTGTCATTTAATTTACTAGGAATTGGCGTTGACGATATGTTCGTGATGATGGCTGCATGGCGAAGAACTTCCATACTGGATCCAGTGAGAAAGAGACTTGCAGAATGTTATGAGGACGCTGCCGTGTCCATTACCATTACGAGCATTACGGACGTGTTGTCTTTTTACGTGGGAATTCTTACGCCTATACGAAGTGTGCAAATATTTTCTGCTTTTGCGGGAACGTCCGTTATTGGAATTTATTTCTGGAATATCTTCTTTTTTGGGGCTGCGATGGCAATCAGTGGGGAGTACGAAGCCAAAAATAGACACTGCTTATTCTGGTGGATCGAAGCTACACCCAAATCAAAATCTAGTAACTTTTTAAAACTTTTAAGATTTTAAATACCTATATAGCAAAGACAATTTTAATGGGTAGGGAAGTAACAAATAATTGTTTTACACAGAGGACCTTACGGGTTACAAGAAGCTGTTCTTTACGGGAGGAGTCGACAGAAAGGACCCTCATAATCCGATAGACAATGAAGGCAACGTTGTCATGAGATTCTTCCGAGATGATTTCTCTAGATTCATTTGTAAGCCCATTGTGAAGCTAGGGATTTTAGTGGCATTCATAATTTACATCCTGGTGTCCATATATGGTCTTTCAATGCTCAAGGAAGGGCTTGAAGAACAAGGATTGGTTCGTGAAGATTCCTACATGACTTCATTTTATGACAAAGATAAACAATACTTCAGAGACTATCCTCACAGATATCAGGTAAATAATTATAAACAACTTTCTTTACTTATGTGAGCTATTCATATTTCACAAGATGGAAAATATTTGCAGAATATTATAATATTTTAATTCTCATTTTTTCTAAAATGTTTAGCTCAGTTTTAGGTATATTTGAAACAATTGAAAAATTCCAGAAAAATGAGCAATTTTTGATATTTTCTTAGTTGATTTTTTAAATACTGAGAGATTTTTAAAGTTGAAAAATCTCCAATCGCATTTTAATATTTTTGCAGATCGTAGTGACGACTCCTTTAGACTATTCTTTAAAAGAAAGCCAAGACAAAATCGAAAATATGTTGGCCGATCTCAGCTCCGTGGAACACATGACTTACGAATATTCTGAAAACTGGTTGGGATCATTCACCCGATTTTTGGAAAACTATTCAGAATTTATGGAATTCAACATAACAAGCGAAAAACAATTCATCGAAATTCTTCGCTCAGAATATCTGCATGAAAAATCCATTTTCACTTCCGACGTTGCTTTTAATGAAGACAAAACCAAAATTGTTGCATCCCGTTTCGTCCTCCAGAATAAAAACATGTGGAATTCCAAAATCATTAAAGATCTTGCTGCAAATCTTCGAAAAGAAGCTAAAGACCAATGGGAGAAAAATGGACTTCAAGTAACAGTGTTTCACCCTTGGCTTCATTTCGTCGACCAGTATTTGATAATTCGTGACCTCACGATCAAACTCGTAATAATTGCTGCTGCAATCGTGATGCTTGTGACAATAATTTTCATTCCAAGCTTCGTTTGTGCACTTTGTGTCTTTTTCTCAATATTCTCAATAGAAATCGGAGTTTTAGGATTTATGAGTTTGTGGGGTGTGAATTTGGACATGATTTCAATTGTTTGTATCATCATGTGCATAGGATTTTCTGTGGATTTCTCTGCTCATATTTCTTACGCTTATATTTCTGCGAAAGGAAATTCATTTGATAGAATTCAGGTTGCAATGCATTCCTTGGGACTTCCAATAGTACAAGGAGCTATTTCAACCGTTATTGGAATGGCTGCATTGCTCTGTGTTCCTTCGTACGCCTTTCAAGCTAATTTCAAAGTCATTTTTCTTGTAATTTCTTTCGCAACATGGCATGCGCTCTTTTTGCTCCCAGTTTTTCTAATGTTGCTTAAACCAGAAAATTACTCCACAGTGTCCTTCGGATTTTTTAGACAAAGATCGTTTAATCTGGAACATACGCCAAAAAAGAAAGGCTTGGGCAAAAACAATTATTCTTTCCAAAGTGAACACTGTGAATATATCAACACTATTACTCCACGTGCCATCAACATAAATCAAAATCCTCACAACTAGTTCTATGTATAACTATAAACATAATGAGAATATATTATATTATAGTCCTCAGTATACCATTACACCATTTACTTGAACCTTTCTTAATAACTTAGGCAAGAAAGATAAAGCATCGTTTCTCCCTGCTACTATCCTACCTACCACAGATTCAAACTATCCTTTCTATACTTGAAAATCTGTATGTGTTTACTTAATCCATAATAAAAAGTGTTTTACAAAAATTTAATCAATATTAATAATTTTGAATGTGCCATTAGTCATGTTCTTTTATTGTTAATTAAATCTTACCTTTATTCAACTTGCCACACGAACACAATAATAAAAGCAATTAAAAAATTCAAGCATACAATGTAGTACCAAAGGTATAGATACTTTGCAGTAGGGTCTAGTTTCATGGATTACATTAAGATTATTATATTTATTACATTGGTGACATACCTAAAACCGAAAGCAAATATAAGTGAAAGTAAAATTACAGAAAAGAGTTACATTCAATTGCAGAAAATAATGCAGGTACTACCAATGAAATTTGAGGTTCAGGTTCGCAGGTCAAAGGTCATAAGTCGCATGTATAAATTGAGTAACTGTACGTTAACGGTTACCGCGCTCGCGATTTTACAGCTTGCCGACGTTACAACTCAACCCTTTGTTTTAAATGCTTGTGTGAAGTCTAAAAAAGTCGTCGAGCTGTGATGTACACATACACCTCACTCTAATTTACGTTAGAGTCCTATGCCCCCTTTGTTTTACAGAACTGTTTATCCCAAAAACATCAAAATTATTGAATGTAATCGATCATCAGATGGTCAGTAATTAAATTGTAGTAATTTGCAACAGATGCAATGGTTGCACTGTGTTTTGAACAGTATAACTAGTATAGCATCTCCGCCAAGCACCCCCATAAGATGATCCTGGATACACCCCTAATAGCCATATTCCTAACAATAAAATTACCTCAATTTTCTGTTGAAGGAAATAATAAAACTATTATTACCTAATAAAAAATGACACCATTACAATGCATTTATTCAGGTTGACCACAAAACGACAATTTATCTTATTGGAAGCATTTACAAAACATTTTATTCGGTGTTTCTCACTGCATTGAAGACTAGAAATTAAAAAATATATAAACCCTACTCTTTCTTTAGTAAAAGATTGGAAAGGCACTGCTCATTTTTGATTTCATTTCATAATATTAGTTTACATTGCCTATTAAAAGAAACAATTTATGCCTTATGGTTATGGTTCAAAGTTTTACTAACACGATTTATAAATCAAATATAGATTTCATACTATACAATTGCAATGCTACAATCAAAGGTTGTCTTGTGAGCCATTCTCCAAATTGAGAACACAAATTTTTTATACAAAAACTCCATGTTTGAGTTCATATCGTCGAAATTTTTATCTGGGGTACGCCCTTGACTTTAATAATACTACAAAATAAAATGATTAGGATTCACAACACTTAACAGCACAGTAGAGATATTGGGTAGATTTTCGACCAATTTTAATAATCTGAGAAAAGTGTCAATAATATTAATAATATATAATATGCATCCTTAAAACTGAAAAAAATGAAGCTGAAATAATGTCAAAGATTTTTTATTTTAATATTCTCTGCAATTCTCTACATTTACCAAAAAATTGTAATATTAATAATTATTATACAGTAATTGATATTTTTCTTTGTTCATTTTTTTATTTGTATTGGTCTAAGTCGCAAGGTCTGCTCAGAAAATTTCGATGTGAACGAATCCAAATATTGAAAACTAAAACCGTAAAGAAAATTTTGAAATTGGCCGGCAGGCGAATACTACAATGAAATAATGGTTATTATCCCGTTACCAAATTTATCTCCTAAGACCACAGGACACGCTCCATGATTAAAACGCGTATCACAAGTTCCGTTTTTGAAAGTATCATACCAGAACACAGCAGATCCTTTAACGGGCATCGCAGCTCTACCAAGGTTAGGAAAAGCCGTGTAACCTCCACTGACGACGTCATTCATCTGCAATGCCAAAATTAGTAACATTAAATAAATAAATGGCTGAAGAATCTGGATGATGTGACGTAATAATAGTATATGTAAAATACAATAATCAGTAAAACCTACTGCAATAATATCACTCTTTATTTGTCCATAGAACATGCTCGTATCCAGGGGATATGCACATGCACCCTCAGAATATATTCAGTTACGGTTTGGACAATTTTCGATATATGCAAATATAGAGCTTCTTTTAGTGCTTTTAATGAACTACGCGCAGCTTGAAGAGTTTGCATATTACTACAAGTACAAGCAAGGCCGTATTTAGCAATCCTTTTCGGGAGGGGCAAAATACCAATAACATAGTGCACAAAAACGTCAATTATCGCGCATAGCGTATATTTTAGCTATTTTAGGCCAAAATCAACCTAAAATGCGAAAAAAAATTGTTATTTGTTTATTTTCATATTTATATAAAAATACTAGTGCGGAATTCAGTGTTCCAAGAATTCAACCTGCAGAATATCACTCACTATCTGTATTTCTCAGGTTGTACTTTTTAAGTAAAGTCTAGCATATTATTATAATAATGCTAATATGACAGCTATTCATATTCAAGAATCGCTATACCAATGTTAAGAATTGATATACCGACACTTTTATTACATAAGATAGCTGAAGAATGCTTTAAATTACTTACATAGATCATGAAAGTTGCCATTCTGTCTCCATTTTCATGAATTAAAGACTCAGAAGAAAGGGTAATCGTAGGTTACAGCTCGCCGATTTTACAGCTCGACCACACTACAGCTCGCGATTGTACAGCTCGCCGACTTTACAGCTCAACCCTTTGTTTTAAAGGCTTGTGAAACTCTAACTTACAATTAGTTTAGAGCCCTTTTGCGTCATTTGCTGTAAAAATTATATATCCCAAAAATATCATAATTATTGGTAATCAATTCAAAAATGAAATGAAAGAAATTACATTCTCTTTTACAGTCCCGCAACATTTCATTCAGTACCAAGTGATGTGCAGTACCATATAATAATTGTACACAAGGAATCAGATGATGTTTTAGGGATAAACAATTCTGTGCAGCAAAGGGCTCTAAAGTAAGAGTTTCACAAGCCTTTAAAACAAAAGGTTGAGCGGCAATGTCGGCGAGCTGTAAAATCGCGAACTGTACTGTGCTCGAGCTGTAAAGTCGGCGAGCTGTGATGTACACAAAGCTGCAACATACGGGAATCGGTGAAAGCTGTTGAATTTCAATTAATTTGATACTTGTGCCATTTTTTATTTAAAAGTCCTTAGCAGCTCAATTCTGATAAAAATTACAAAACTTACACAATCCGTATGCGTTCCATACTGTCCACCAAAGGAATATCCTGCTACTTGAAGGTTCTCACTTTCCCTCTGCAACTCAACATTTAGCCCTGTGAAAATCCTGAGTTTTTTATAAAAGGATTTCATATGCAGGGAAGAACGATTGAAGACCAAACCGACGATAGCTGTGCGATACAGGTTGACTTCCACACGCAGTAGTTTTGCGTGTACGATTTCTGCCTGTTGTAAATTGGGAGAAGCCTCAGTCATTACTTTGTCAATAAATTTTTCTCCAAGCATATCGTACACTTGCAACAAAGGCGGATCTGGATGAAGCAACTCCATTTTCAACGGGTTGATCCTCCAGTAAGGATGCTTTTTTGTCTCAAACCAGCAACGCAACTGTCTCTTTTCTTTCGCAGTCTGAATTAAAAATAAAATGTAGCTACCATATTTACTTCATTTATTTGTCCTGCGGTATTACTTCACATGCAGGATAGCAAATCAGTATAGGAAGCACTGGCGTAGCCAGGGGGAGCAAGGGGGCAATTGCCCCCCTCCCGAAATCCGGAAAAAAATAGGGATTTCTCCCTGAGAGGGCAAAAAATCGCAAAATTTTTCGCGCTACACGCGAATTTGATGTATTTTATGATCATTTTTGGCCAAATTTGCTCAAAATTTTCGTGCTTCGCGCGAAAATGAGCACATATAGGTGTACAACTCATGTTTTCAGTTTGCCCCCCGAAACCAAATCCTGGCTACGCCCCTGAAAGGAAGTATATTTCTAAATATCAAAATTAGCAGAAATTATATTGAGATTGAGGTGTTTGAATGATGATTTGAAAATTGAACTTACTTGGTAGTTCTTCCCTGCACACAAAGACATGTAGCGCAGAGTATTTAACAACGCTGGTTCACTCTCTGATTCTGATCCAATTTCTGATTCTGGTTGGACTTGGACAACAAAATTGTCAAGCTCTTTTGCAGCTTCGTCAATAACCCGGATTCTTTTATTAGAACAATTGTCACTATTGTCTAGAGGTGTAATTTTATCTTTAAACAAAAATAATCCTGAAGTTGAATTTCTGTTAACGTCATTCCAAAATTCATCGTGCTGCAAAATTTACATCAGTATGCCCAGATCATTATTTCATTATTCTCCTTAAATCTTATTATATTCATCATAGGCTTAAAGTTTTTTGCTGTAAATGAAAATTATTTATATTTGTTTGATAGTAATTAATTATGAAAAAATTACTTTAGTTTTTGTTTGTGAGATGTGATTACGTATGTCCTGAATATATTCTTGAACACCAATGAAAGGATCCATTCGATTCATTAAGGAAAGCCCCAGTTCAAGCCATTCAATTGCAAGAACAAAATTATTTATTTCTTTAGCAGCATATACTCCAATTTCCACAATGCTTAGCACCGATAATCTTCCACTGGTCTCTACGGTTCCAAATATTCCTTTGGACAACTTTGTTAACCAGTTATAATTAACAATTAAGGACTTTTGTGTAATTGCAATTTTGTTCAAGGTATGAATGATGATGATGATATATCGTATAAATAAAATATTTAAAAAAGTGAAATCCTACATCGGATGACGTAAAATTGTGGTAAGCCTGGATCCGGAGTATGGAATCCATTGCGTCTTCCTCATCATCAATTGTAGGCAATTTTACATCTCTCAATACACCCATGAATTGTGAACAACACTTACAGGCTATGAGTGATCAACACACAAACAAACGTATTTAGTGTTTAAAAAATCTCATGTAGATTTAATATTTTGAACAATTACTCAAAGGTGCTGCTTTCAAGTCCGAATGAATGTACGAGATATAATAATTAAATCGTCTAAGCATTCGGTAAGCCATCAGCGGATTCGATGCTATTTTAAAAGCCTTTGTCTTCCTATTCAAAGGCACGGAAGTATTTTCACTTGGAAGATGTGTTCCATCTTTGTAGTCAATCAAATACCTAAACACACACGTCCATCAATCATTTTCACTAAAAGTTTTAAGGAGTCTCCACAAAATGAAATTTTAATTGGATATTGATGAAAGCAGCTATTCTAATTTAAAAAACTTACATTTTAATTTCTTCAGCCAAATTTTCATTGTCGTTTATCAATTCGTAGTTATTTTTGTCGTTGCATTCGAATAAAATCGAATAAATATCTTGTTCCAACTCAGCTAAAAACCACAGTTTAATAGGAGACAAAGCATAGTACTCTCTTTTATTTTTTTCATCCTCAAATTTTAATATTTTTGGAGTAGACTCTACTTCGTCTCCAATGTCCTTTTTGTGTGATTGAATCTCTTGCGGAGAAGACTGTCCAATATTATAAAAAATGATGTATATTTGAATGGCAAAGGTGAAAAAGTTTAAATAAAAATAAGTAAATTGTAAGAATGTAATATTCATGTCCTTAGATTTCTAGGGCTGGGGAGCTATAGGCAATAAAAGTTTTTGCAGTAATTGTAAACGCATGAAATATTTTCAAAAAATGTTGCACATATCTGTTTCTCAACCCAATCTGTAAGGCCAGGAATTCGATTTTGAAAGACACAATGTTTGGAAGCATTTTTTATATTTCATATTTCTGAAT
>JAQFYB010007941.1:0-10275 GCA_034694085.1 Pogonognathellus longicornis
ACATGACATAAATCAAAATGGTTCGTCCACCTAAACAGAACCCCCGCAAGTCTCAAATTTTGTCCTGCGTTGCAACAGACAGGTTTCGTTTTTCATATAAAGGCCAAACGTGATTTCCGATTTACTTTTGCTTGCTAAAATAATGATCCTATGTATAATCATCAATTGATGAAAATAACAGTGTGGCTTCCTCGCAATCGCTATTTAAAGTAATAGTTTCCCTCATTAGGGCTTTTAGTCCACTTTTCTGGTTGTCTTCTAATCCAAGACTTTAGAAATATTTCATCTATAGTATAGCCTTCCAATTCCGACTTATTTCAACATCGCCGTTAGCTAATAGTAAAGCATGGAAATTTGACGCTGGTCCTGGGTTAAGGAAAAAAGCTAATGCATTGATGGACAACCGTAATCACATATGTGAGTCAATTCCAAGCTATATACAATGTTGTATGGTTTAGCTTTTCGGCTATTTCGGCATAATAATAATCTAGAGAAAATTTGCTATTTTTCAAAATTATAAGAAAAATAATTTATCATTGGCAAGTATTTTTCAAAAATCGTTGAAGCTTCACCGTAATATTAAACCTGTCAGAATGTTGTGCATGAGTGCGTGCGCGTCTGTTGTCCGTTGATGTATTTACACTTCTGCAAAGCTAAGTGGAGAACGCAAGCTTTGATCGCCTGTAACTCAGAAAGCTTATGCATCCAACATTGTATATAGTAGGGAATTCCCTCACATATGTTGTGTTTGACTATCTAGGGATATTCCAGTAACGCATTTATGGAAGGCTGAACCCCACGTCCCCAAAACTTTGTACACTGAACTAGATAAAATAAGGTTTCTAATATAAATAGTTGTTTTGCCCTAAAAACTCAGTAATAGTAAATAGAAATGCGTTACACGCAAATTACTTTTATTTTTTGTTTATTTTGATACAAATTTTTGTATTAATTGTGGCCCAAATTTGCGAAAAATTGACTTACATAACCAAGTTTTTGGTTTAGCCCCCGCCCAGTGTCGCATTTAGTGGGAGACCTTAGAGGCTAAAACCCCTCCCCAAATTTTTGTACTTTACACTAGATAAAAACAGGTTTCATCAAAACACCAAAAAAACCGCATATTTTTGTCGTGAAAATTCAAAAAATCTCAAATTTTTATTAGGTATTTTTATTAATATTATATTATTGAAATTAATTTTGCAACTAAACTACCTACCTATGTACCTACTTTAAGCAAAGAGTAATTAACATCCATAATAAGATTTCCATCCCCTTAAAAGTTAAATGCGTGAATTGTGTCAATATGTTCAAAAATAACTAGACTAACATACAGACCGTTTATATTTGTGTATGAGTTTGAAGCCAATTCTGCAACGGCTAAAATAACAAATGAGTAATTTTCTCAACGGCCGCTGAAGCATGCTTCAGCCAATGAGTGTAAGTGGCATAATGATAACAAATCATAGTGCGTAAGTGGCAAAACGTAGCAAAAATACTAACCAATCAGACTTGGATTTCAACAATGAATGCTCGCTCTCGTGCAAAACAGGCTTCATTCGATTACATTCGACTAAGCCATCTTTATCTATATAGGCACGACAAACTCTCATCCATGAAATAACATACTTGTATTTTGAGTGGCCGAAATCGAAAACCAGACCAAGTAAACCTTCCAGCGACTCAGAAACAGAATAAAATGTTCATATCAGGGTTGGTATTTCCAGGAATGTAAGTATGTCTGTTCCAGGAAATATGGATATACACGTAAAAATATGGAAGATTCAAAAATCGACAAATACACACACTACTTATTTACATGCGAGAAGCTGATATAAAGCATTTATGCTTTACAATAAGAGATTTCAATAAAAACAATATTCAATTAGCATTTATTGTGTACTCGAATATTAGATTTTACTTTTTCAATGTTGTAATTTGTTCTCAACTTTTTTACTTGCCTTATACATTAGTTGAGTAGGATTATCCGTGTTTTACCGTAATTTCCCGTATTTTTCCATACGGAATAAGGTTTTTTGGTTCCCGTAAAATACGTATTTTTCCGTAAATGTATATAGTTCCATATCTCCCCTACTTTCGACCCTGGTTCATATGTGTCCCTGAGCTACAAGCCTAAAGGCTTCAGTCAAGAGCAATTATGCTCAATCAGATTCTAGACTCGGATTAGCTCACGGATAATATTATTATTTTTCTGTACCTATTGTAGTGTTAAATGAAAATTGTTGTGGCTAAAGAACTAAAACACAAAGTATTTAAATGATGAATAATTTAACAATGTATTTACAAATAATGCTGTTGAGTTTCAGCAATTTTTAAATTTCAATCCTCAAGTAAATACAGTTTTATTTAACGAGTACCTATTTATTGTTCAAAAACTATTGATAGCACACACGGGTATACAATGCCAAACGAACACTTAAACATTTTATACTTCAAATCAATCAACCTAACAGCTGTCATAAGATATTCACAAAATGATATTTCAACGGTTTCTCCTTTTTAAATCTTAGACGCACAGAGTTCTAAAAAGTAGATTTTACACAAACACTATTGTAAACAAAAGTGATGTGTCAAATTTTTACCACAGCCCATACACGTAATAAAGTAATTCGTGATATTATTTCAATTGCGATTGCGACACACCACATGCCAAACCTTTTAATAAAATTCATGTAGTTAAAAACCCAAGCGACAACAGCTTTATTTTCCAAACCTAAAAGAACTTTGAGAGATATCTGTACAAAATGTATCTACCAATTGCTGCACAACACAAATCCTGCTTTAGCAACAAGAACAAGAAAATAGAGAACAAATTCCCAATAGTTTTTAGTTTATACATAAATCTGTGCTACTACGCACTTTGCCTTCCGTTTAAACTGGAGCGTAATATAAAGGATAAACAATTTTGGTTAAAAACTAATTTTATCCAACATGTAAATATATGACATGACATACGCAATCTGTTATAAGCATTCGTATTAATAACCTCCTGTCAATTACTAACTATAATGATAGTAAATAATATTAAACAGAGTGTCCCACGCCTAGCTTGAGCTATTTAATACATGGGTAGTCCTTTCGCTAGCCTCCATGTATTAATTAGCGTAAGCTAGACACCCTGTATTATATTTGTTTGAACAAATTATTTGTTTATTTATTAATTATTTATCTTTAACAGGTTCTTTGCGCAATAATTCAAAGTGGGGTAATTGTGCACATCATTATTACAGCGCTGAAATTTTTTAAGAATAATTTGCAAGAAAACCCATCCAATGTTTACGATTTTGCGCATGGAATTGCAGCTGCTACTTACCATTTTTCATACTTTCATTATTTTTGGGGACAGAGGCAACAGATCGAGAAAGTTGTTAACCAACTTACGAGACTTGTAACATATTACTTATAGATATAGTATTTGTTTGTATCCCATATTGCGATTTTACTCTCCCTGATGGATTTCGGTCTTATGCTTGCCTTCAATTAAGATATAAGTAAGTATAACATGAAGGTACTCCATAGGTGTGATTGACTGTTGCAAGAGGGGTGTGTTACATTTCATTACATATAAAATGCGGTACCTAATTTTTATTAAAACTAAAATACATGTAAATGTAAGTATCATAAATATCGATTATTAAGGGAATATTGTTGAGTTTAAACCATGTAAACACTAACAACCAAGAATGCTTAAATGATGAATGACAAATTCTATTGAGTTGATATATTTTTTTGATGTAACTTCAGTTTTAAAGAACAAACACCTTTTGGTCTTCTCAAAGCTCGTCGCACTTAACACAACATTTGAAAACCCTAAACTAGTTTGGTACTTGAGACTTAAGACTTAAGAGTATCATCATCCAAATAGTTTAACCGTGCAATTTTACATCACAAATCTATCATGTTTAAAAGCTGTAGTAATAAGTGTACAATATATTTATATATAATCAATAATCAACGATTCCCGATTCGATACTTAAATTCAAATGACACAAATGCTCAGTAGATCCTTCTACTTTGTGCATTGTATACACAGGATGAATGGATGAATTTGTCAAGTTTATACAAATTCGTGTCGATGAGTTGCGACATGCCCCATTACAAACTTTGTAACACAATTGAAACAAGCTAAATACTTAATCCACCCCAACTTCCTCTCACCAGACTTAAGCGACCTTTCAGAGATAAAAAATGTATCCACCAATTGCTGTCCAGAGGTCTCGCTTTGGTAACAAAGAAAATGAAATATTGTACAATTTTCCATTAGTTTTCAAATCTTATATAAACATATCCTACTACGCACTTTGTGTTCCTTTGAAACTGGAGCGCAATGATGAGGCTAAAAAATTTCAATTAAAACGTCATGTAGTTCAACAGGTACAGCATATTAATTATGACATAAATCAAGTTGGTTGTTAAGGGCATTTACGTTCATACTATTCAATCATCTGTTAATTACAAAATAATGTTACCTATTAAACAAAAGTTATTATCTTTAACAGGTACTTTGTGCAATCATTCAAATTGGGGTATTTGCGTTGCACATTGTTAATCTGTTTAACTGTTGGAAGGAGAATCTGAAGGAAAATCCATCCATTATTTACAAAATTGCTCATCAAACAGCTTGGACTGGTTATCATGCATCATTTTTTCATTTTTTTTGGGCAAAGAAACAACACATCGAAAATTTTGTTAACCAAGCTCCAACTCATGAGAAGAGGTCATTCCAAAATAAAAAGGTTTGTTTGAAAACAGATTTTTAATATTTGAATTCTTAAATACTGATTAAATTAAGTACTGATTAAATTCTAAAGCGCAATTTTCATAAATACTGTATTTCTTAGTATGGTTTTTTTGTATTTAAAATATCATCACAAAGCCGTAGCCAGGATTTGGTTTCGATGGGGGGGGGGGGGCACCAAAGTTAAAATGTTATTTAAAAATGGCAATTTTCGCACGAAGCGCGAGAAATTTTAGCTAATTTGAGGGAAAATCATCCTATTACTTTTTTTTGAGATAATACCACTAAATACAGCCTTTTTAATAATCATATATATAGTAGACACATAATGTTGTTGAACATTCCTGTTTTACTTACTTGAGCACGAATGGACGTTCTTAAAATATCCGCAGATTTTATGAAGGATAAATACCCAACTTTAACAAAAAAAAGTGATTGCTTGTTTTGAAATTACTTTATTCCAAAACGGAAAATTCAAATTTTCTCTTTGGTTCGTCAATGTGTAATTAAGATCCACAATTTAAGCATTATTTTTGTAATGAAGCATGATGCAGCCTGGATTTGGTTATGGGGTTGGATAAAATCCCAAATCATATTGACTTCATAAAATCCGCTTATTGTCGCGCGCAGTGAATAAAAAATAGAGCTAATTTGGGTCAAAATCAATCTAAATTTGCGCGAAAATTTCACAAGTAAAAACCACTATATTTTGGATTTCAACAGGGAAGGTTATTTCTCTTAATGCACGCCCTAACCTAATCAGTGATAATAACAAATAAATAAGCAAGTAATAAAAATTAAAACACCAAGTAACAATAAATGATGTTACACTTAAAACACAACCGTTTGAAAATAGGATGTATCTAATTAACAAATAATCAATATTGACATGAAACCTTGTGGTGTCAAATGGAATTGATATTTCCAAAATGAATTCATAAAATTATTCCGAAATTGTTTAGCGGTAAATGTATTCTCAAACGCAAGACGGTGTAAAAATACACGCTAATGTATGTTTAACCCCTAAACTTGAGTATTTAAGACATCACTGAATAACGCATCACTGAATCTTATTTGTGTGAGAACCTTTTAAACGATTTCATGTTTTTTTGTATTTTATAGGTTACACTGATGGTGAGGATTATAACGGGGGTTTTAACTGCAATTACAATTGGCAGATATCTGACCAATCATGTCGACAATACCAAAGGTCATGCAATATTCCGTTCACGAGTTGACTTGGTGAGACATCTTTTCTTTCCAAGTGAGGAACTAGAATCACCTTCAAAGCCCATCAGTAGTCGCATCATTGCTTTGGCGGCAATCTATGATTTTCTCGCATTCATAGCGTGCATCGTGGATGGACTTGCTTGCATGTATATTTTATGTGGTATCTACGCCATTTATGAAATCTTTGACGAGTTATATAATACGATAAAACGTCAATCAAATTCAAAGCAGGAGGCAATAATCACAAGAATTATTTGTGACAAAGCTATGATATCAGAAATCAACGAAATAATTAAAAAATGTTTGTTTTGGACATATGTGGTTGTGTTGTTGTCTTTGCCTATGACCTTACTCTATTTAACAGACGTTGAAAAGGGTACCGTTTTAAGAATATATATATGCAATTCTTTCAATGGTACCTTTACTCATTACATCATGGATGGCAGCAAGCTGCCTACAGAAGGTAATTCAAAAAATGTCATTAAAATAAATGTAATTTAAAATGTTCAGAAAACAATGTAATATTTCATTTCTTCATAATATACATAGGTACCTAAATACATTATAATTATTTATAGGCGGAATGCATCATGACAGCTATGACCAAAATGACTTTGGCTTTGGAGGTGGACGATGTAATAAAAAGGAAAAAGATGCAAGTAATATTATAACACGTATTCCCATCAGACTTTGGAGTGCAAGTTGGTTGCTACTTCACAGTATCTTATAGAATTATGGGGCTTGTAAGAATTCATACATAATTACTATTAATTACCTATGAGCGTTTAATTGTTTTTACTATTTTTTTTATTGAACAAGTGAATTTGTGTTATGCCAAAAAGGTTATTATTTTTTAGAACCTCAGTTTTTTGTTGACCTACCTGCTTGTACTGATACAATTTCAAGTTCAGACATGTCCTCAAGGAAGTTGATTTTGCAATGGAAATGAACATTGGTGATGTGAAATCTTTTTACTAATAAAAAACGTCTCGTAAAACACAATTTGTCAGTAATGTTTAAATATTAATTCAATGTATGCATACAATCGTTAAAATGTATCTATTTAGAAATAAAATCGTGAAATCAAAAGCCATTATTTTATTTATCGCTCGAAGTTAAACCACCTAATAAATATATAAATAAACGCAGTGTTGCTGAATTAAGCATTTTTAATAAATTGTGATTGAAAAATGGCAAAACTGAACAAATAGGAAAAATTTAAGGAACAATAGAAAAGTAGTCAAAATAAATAGTAAGTATAGAAATGGACTTAAAATATTTTATGCGAAATAAGAGAATTATTTAGGTGTAACTCTCTCTCTCTCTCTGTTTCAGTTGAGTTGAGTAGAAATGACGTTGAGGATAAATATAGAAACTGAGGCAACAAACACTTGTTCATTATATAGTTATTCAGGAATCCTAATTATTAATTAACACCTAGTCACATGACCGTAACTAGGCATGGGGCATTGGGGCCCGTGCCCCACCCATATTTTTGGAACATGCACGAGATAAATTTACTTTATCTATCACATATTAATAGATATGGACAACAAAACAAAACAATGATCTAAAGAATGATTTATAATGTACTTTTAAAACAATTTCATTCGCAGATATTTTAATGATATGCAGTAGCTCTTTTATCAGCTAACAAAAATACAAACCTATCCGTAGGTACTAGGTAAATTATTGATCTGTAGAGTAAAAAGCAGCATTAGACGAATGCATGTCGATTTGGTGGTAGTTCAGTCCTGAAAATGGAAAAAAGAATCTTTCCGTTTTCAAAAAATGAATTCCTGTAATAAAGTTTAAGTAATTAAGAAGCAAAATATCTGTGGTGTTAAAATCGATTACACTTTATTTTCTGATGGCACGGCTCTATATAGGACCAAAAACACCTAAAAGAGGGTTTTTGTTACGACAAATTTATAGAAAATCGGAAAATTTTGATGCGCTTAGCGTATTACATGTTCATGGATTAGTTTTGATTTTGTACGATAATAAGCACCTTTCTTCATTTTTAGTAGGTACGTAATATACACTTCATTATCCGACTTCCCAGAAACGGCAGTGACTGTTTCATTATTCAGAATGTTCACGTAATGAAGTGGCACAAAGAATTGAGTGCTAAAATTATAATAAAACAATTATTTCCAGAGGTGTTGTAAATACAAAGAAACTATTTGACGATGTCAAAAACTAAGAATCAAAGGAGTTTATGAACACAAATCATGCTGTGATAACATCAACTGTGCTATCTAAATCTCTGATTGTTTTTTCAACCATCGTAATTTTATCTGTGCCCCACCCATTTTCAAATCCTAGTTACGGCCCTGAAGTGTACGCTATGTTGGTTTTGGTTATCGTGAAATCAAAGATGATTTTTTAGGTTTTACTAAAGTAGATCTTTCTAGACATTGAACTAGGTACTACTTTCAGAACCGTTTGTCCCCAATTCGTGCCATGATTAGTCTCACTTCTAAAATTCATTCTGGTTCAAATAATAAACACGAAGTAGCAGTGCCCTTTTTTAATCTAAATAAGCCTTTCCAGGAGTCAAATATATAGCGCTTATTGAAAATTGCGAAATAATTTTTAGTTGCCAAACTATATCTTGCTGATTTATGCAGCTATTTCAGTCTGGTATTATTACCCTTTTGATGTAAGCCTTATTAGTATCGTGTGTCCAACCCATTAATTTACATTTTTCAGTTTTCTTACATTGGGCATTGATTAATGTTTAAATCACGGAGACAAACATTCATTATATCAACGTCTTATAATAATATACAATTTAAGGCCTCACATAATATAATATTCAAAATATTGTAATGTATCAAACTCAACTCTTCATTCGCTCTTGTATTAAAAACGTTGAGACAATAAAGTTAATACTTTTGCACTGCAACGCAGACATGCCATCTCACACGTCGCAGAATAATTTATAACTTCAAAACTCCTGCTGTTTGTAAGTTCATGGATTTTGGTCTTGGACTGTGTGTGTGTACTTGTGTAGTAAGGAAATTTCTATTGAATTGCACGGTCTGAAACTCTCCTAGCCAACCCTTCTACTACCCACACTAGCCTCCCAACCACTGTGGGTCAAATATTTACTAGAAGGCAAAGCATACTAATGGGCTAGATTAGAGTTGGAAAACAGTATTACGAACGATACTGTTACTCATACCAATAGATATGCTTACTTTCTACTAAAAATTCTGCCCTGTGACAGACGATATTACGTTTTAAGTATACTGATGATGATATTTGCAATGTCCTCAGCGGTAGATCAACTCAAAAAGGAATGAGCAATTTAAGTTTGGCAATAAATTTTGAATTTAATTTGGTGCATTGAATTGTATCAGCACCAAAATATACGTCATCAAAAAGCCTGCGGCCTGCAATAAAAAATGTTTGCATTAATATTTAATACAATGTTCATTACTAGCTTTAATACAAATTCAACTGCTTTAACAAAATCAAAACATACCACTCCAAGAAAGCCGTAGGATACTGTGAAAAATTTGCCACCCTTCAGTCCAAAGTCGGATGATGAAATCTGCTGCACAGACGATAATGCTTCGTAGTTGTTTCGGAAATGTCCCTGACGATTTTCAGCCACCATTTTAATACACAACTTCAGTACGTTGTTCTTCAATTTTTCGACCTATAAATAATCATTAAAGAGAGCGTCTAGATGAGTCCAACAAAGCTACAGGTTTAGTCGTTGACGTCCGCTCCCTTGCGAGACGTGAAATCACACGAGAAACATACAGGGAGGAAACACTAAAACACACACGTAAATCGTGATGGTGTATCATTCGAATTCTCACTCTCCTCACATACTCACCCGCATACACATTGTACACATCTTTACATTTGACCTGTAATTATTAATGTTTGACATCTGCTACAGGGGCAAGCCAATTTGGGTCAACTAATGTTCTAAAACGTTCCTCTATACCTACAATATATCCTAAATTTAAAGGGAATACCCGAAAAAACATTAATGGGCGAAATTGGGCCCACCCCGCCTAAGAGTTCGAGGGGTCATAGTTAACTTGAAGGTCATTTTATGAAACATTCATATGAGCAATCAAAACTACTTAACATTAACCCTTGTTGGATTCAGCTGGAACTTCTCTAAAGCGTTTCAATTACTGTGCATCCCAAAAATTCTTGTTTTCTTTAACCCACTTAACATGTATAAAAAATGGGTATAATAACGTTTAATGTCTCACTTTGTTAACACTTTCAGCAGCTATCCAATATAGGACGGACAAAGA
>JAQFYB010007942.1:0-10275 GCA_034694085.1 Pogonognathellus longicornis
CAAGGGGACCACCGTGGTGACGACAAGGGGACCACCGTGGTGACGACAAGGGGACCACCGTGGTGACGACAAGGAGATCACCGTGGTGACGACAAGGGGACCACCGTGGTGACGACAAGGGGAGCACCGTGGTGACGACAAGGGGACCACCGTGGTGACGACAATGGGATCAATTTTGTTTTCCTGAAGTGCAATAGATACTCAAGGAAATACAAGGGAATTTCACGGGAAACTTATCTTTTTCCAATGCGTGGAGGGGGTCCAATATGTGTATTAATGCTTTTTATGAATTAAGCCTTTCTAGAATCCCGTGAATTCATTCACGGGCACTTTGCTAGTAATATATATCTACGTGTTTGTGTGTACTGAAAGATTAATTTTAAATAGAATTTGCGTGGGTAATGCTATGTTTACATAATATGTATATTATACTTTGCTCCAACTGTCCAACTCTGCTGATGTCTTGTAGTCGTATCTCGTATAGTGTTAAATATATTATATGAAATTTAGATAGTTGTAAATATGTTCATAATTTGTTTTGTACCTGCCTATTCGTGTGGTCTCTGGCAAATCCTAAAGGTATATTGACACTTTAGACGCGAAATTATTCATAGCATGAAAAGCTCTCAAATATCAATCACGTATCCAGGGAGTGCACTCTGCACTGGATTCACGTGCACCCCTACAATAAATTGGCATGATAATAGAATTGGAAAAAACGAAAAAATTTCTCGTTGCAGTAGTTTTGAAATAAATTGACTCCAGTTTTCTCGCTTCATGCAATTGTAGTCTCATTTGTATCTTATAATATTGAGATTTCGCCCCCTGAAATCGCTCTATAGAACTAAGGTGTGCCCAACTTATAATCCTGGTTACGTGCCTGCTAATAATTGATAATTAATTAAGGAATGGTGTTATAAAGAAGTACCACACAAGCGGAATGTTTAATTCTACAGCTACAGTATAATTTTCAAAGAATGCTACGTGTAATTGTACATATGAAAATATGACGAAAAAAGATTTGAAAAATCCGTGTCCTGGAAAACCAAATTAACTTTTGACATTTCAAAAGCTATTCATGCCAAGCCAAACTATATGACTGAAATCATGAGAAGATTTGATTATTATTTAAAAAAATTAAAATACTTTAATTTTCAACTTTTAGGATGAATTTTAATTGTCTCAAAATCATTTTTCCGAAAGTCAAAAGTCTCATATCGATCCAACAACGTGGAGGTTGTGAGACACCGATTATCAACTTGTGGTTTCGTAAAAGCCGAGCGCAACGTAAGAGTGTTTTACAGGAAATTTAAATTTCGCCATGTGAGAAGGACAAACCATGTGCAGTCAGTGCAGTGCATTTATTCTTGCAAAAAATAATCAAATAGTTTTTGGCTCAGTTTGAAGAATTATCCGAAAAACATTGAGAATAAAGGTAATATTTCATAATACATAATAAAATATTACATATTATATTGATATTTTATGTTGATTTTTATTAAATATTTAGAGAAAGGTAAACGGCCAAAGGTTGAAAGCGAAAGGCTGTATTATTTATATTTTAAGTAAGATCTATGCAAATTGTTTTAATAATCATCAATCATGCGTGTAGAATAAAATAAAAAATTAATTTTGAAGTCCATTTTAGATTTTAAAGTCAAATAGCTAAATATAGGTAATAGTTTTGGATTCACATACATGTCGATAGATAGATTACAATGTTGAATGTAAGAAAATGTTTTTTCCAAATTAAACTATTTTTAAAATGGTTCAATTTTGAATTTATATTTCATTATTTACTGACTAAGTATAGATCATCAATTGATCAATTATAATATTGAATATATTTTTATCTAACACTATACTATATGGCACAGCGGCTTTTTTATTTTGTTTTTGGCTTTCTACTACTGTATACATCTGACATCCAACGTCTGATATCAATCTAAATTGGTGTGGTTGTTTCTGCCCTAAAAGACTCAATAAAAATTAATAAAGATAATATTTATTTGGGTATATCTAGGTGTCCACGAAATGGCTAGTATGATTGAAAATGATTTTTCCGACGATTCGGAAGGGATGTCCGATTCTGACGTAGCATTACAAGAAGCGTTTGCACGCGGTGAATTAAAACCCGGATTAGTTGTTTTGGGGAAGAAAGGAGAGAAATCCGAAGAAAAGAAACGACCTGTAATAAATAATGTTCCAGTACTCCTTGCCAAGTTTGAAGAGATAAAATTACCATCAGATTTGAACTGGGTGGAAAGACTTGATATTGTAAACGATTTAGCTCCATTGGCACCTGAAATTGCTTTCCAATTAGACGATCACAAAGAAAAGCGAGAAAAAGAAATCAAGTTCCTTAATGCTAGAAAACTCAAAAAGAATACAAATGTAGCACCAACAATAAAGTCAATTGACGACGATTTAATACATAACGATTTCAAAAGAGAAATGACTTTTTATCGCCAAGCTCAAGAAGCAATTATGAAATGTTTACCTCGACTGAAAAGTATGAAAGTTCCCACAAGACGTCCTGAGGACTATTTCGCTGAGATGGCCAAGAGTGATATGCAAATGCAGAAAGTAGCTCAAGTTCTCCTTAAAAAGCAAACCGCTACAGAAAAAGCAGAGAAAGTGAGAAAAATCCGTGACCAGAAAAAGTTTTCCAAACAAACCCAAGTTCATGTTCTACAAGAGAGACAAAAAGCCAAAAAGGAACTTAATGAAAATATCAAAAAATACAGGAAAGGTCAAAAAAATACACTCGACTTCCTTGAGGAAGCCAAAGGAATAAAAAAGTCAGAAAGAGGAGCTGCTCTTGGTAGACCACGAGATGATGGCGACAAACCCAAAGTGAATAAGAAAAGAATAATGAAAGATGAAAAATATGGCTATGGGGGACCCAAAAAAGGTACAAAATGGAATACAAAAGAAAGTTTGGATAATTTTGAAGCTGAGATACACAGTCGGGGTGGAAGTCGCGGTAGAGGAACATCTCGAGGAAGAGGGTCAAGCCGAGGAAGAGGCATTAGTCGTGACAGCAGTGGTGGACGAGGAGGAAGTAGGGAACGGGGGGATAGCAGTAGTCGAGGAAGAGGGGGTGGCAGCAGAGGACGAGGAGGATTTCGTGGGGGAATGAGCCGAGGAGGTCGAGGAGACTCAAGAGGAGGAGGTCGAGGAGACTCAAGAGGAGGCGGTCGAGATTTCTCTGGAGGACGAGGAGGTCGTGGAGGTAGAGGAGACTCAAGAGGAGGTGGTCGAGATTTTTCTGGAGGACGAGGAGGTCGTGGAGGTAGAGGAGACTCAAGAGGAGGTGGTCGAGATTTCTCTGGAGGACGAGGAGGTCGTGGCGGTGGAGGAGGAGGTCGTAGAGATTTCTCTGGAGATCGAGGTGGTGGGCGAGGCGGTGGTGGTGGTGGTAGAGGACGTGGAGGAAGAGGTGGCAGCAGAGGACGCGGTGGCAACCGACCAGGTAAAGATGCCAGAAATAATTTACGAGCTGGTGTTAAGAGATAATGTAATAATATTTTTCGCATAAAATTCGTTGAAAGTGTTGATATATTATAAAGTGGACAATGGACATTTTTTTACAAATGTAAGAAACATATTTATCTGAAACTTATTATTGAAGTTTGATATTTAAAAATAATTTTTATGCTCTTCATTAAACTTGTTGTGCTAAACAAATATTTACTGAAGTTGTAATAATTAATTCTGCATAAAATAATAATTTAACAAGGATAAAAGTAATTATTCTGTTAACGAAATCATCCATCATTTTCGAAATTAAAAGTATTTTTTTCAATTTTTAGGCACTGTTTTGATTTACAAAGGCATAATCTTTTTTTGTTTTCATAGGATGCAGGATGTTATAGAGTTTTATTACGCTCTTTAAAATTACAGATTTATTTATAGTATAGGTATTTACATTAAATGGAATTAAAATAATTTTACGTTGCATCCTATTAGTTATTAGATCATCGATTAAATTAACTATAGGCTGAGTTAGTTAAATAAATATTTTTCTCCAAGTATGGTTATATGGCATACCTACTTTTATATGTTCAGGTCAGGACCTTCAAAATGTTTTTTTCCACCTGTTGTGATATCCGGTATTTGCAGATAATGTTAAAATGTATTTCCCGGGTACACTTTGTTTCCGTTTTGTTAAAGGAAGTACGTCAATAATTTTTAATGACTAATGATGTAATGATAGTGACTGGACATTATCATGAACAGTGGCGCATTTAGAGGGTTTGGGAGGAGCTGAAGCCCCCTTCAAATTTTTGGGTTTTACAATAGATAAAATTAGGTTTCTCCCAAAGTCCAAAAAGGAAAAGTTCTCAAAAAGGATATTTTATCAACAAAATTTAAATGAAAATTCAACACTTGTTCTAACTTTGAAATTGTATTAAAATAATATAAATTAAGAAACCCCTAGTCTCAGTGTCCCTGTCAATGTCTCAAAATATTCGAATCAATTTTCTTGAACAGGTCAATTTATTTATGCAGTTTTTAATGTTATAAATAACAGTTTACTCATTAGATTAAGATTAAATCAACTCGATGTATGTATGATGCTCATTGATTCTAGAGTAAAAATTACAATATTTGACACTTATATTTTTCAAAATCCATTTCAAATGTCGTTTCCAAGTTTTTTATTTTACACATGTATGAAAGTACGGAGAACTTGTACTTCTTGTTAACCCTGTTTATTTACTTGGCACTGTTAAATATTTGTGGGTTAACCCAATAGGTAAGCCAAGTCCAACCCCTGCGTCGGAATGACATGAATAGTCGGTACAATACATCGACTTCCTTTTTTGCAGTTCCCTTGTTTTCTTCAGTTTAGTTTTGTTCAAATTCGTAGGTCGAATGATTTTTTTCATTTTGAGGAACTCAAGTATTCCTCCTATTCTCCTATGCGTGAAATAACGGCCATTCCATGGTTTCCCCCATCCTTTTTTGTTTCGATAATCCTTCCAATGTTCCAGATCCAAAGGTACATCCCCAATCATTAACGGTATCACCACACACTTCGTTTTTAATCCCGTGGTCTCAGAAAACAATAAAAATTCAAACTGCAAGAATATGTATGTTATTGAGTATTAGCACAATCGAATATTTGCTAATAGTAAAAATTACTAAAATGTATATGAAGTAGTTTTATTAATTCAATCCTCTTTGTTTACTCTCAATTGGTATTCAATATTGAAGATGCCTGAATCATGACATCCAGATGAGTCAATGTGTTTGGGAAGTTTCATTGTAACAACTTTTTCAAATTCTTGTCCAGGAAGAAGTAATTCTCCTTGAAACGTATCCAAAACTTTAATTTTCGACATTGTTTTAACTATAGCTCCATTATTATGAATATTTTGAATGATCTGCTTGTAGGATTGAAAATTTTAGTTTGAAATATCGCTAAACAATATTATGATTTGATTTACAAAACTTTCTTGTACTTCACCTGCTCAAGAGTAGCAGTCAATGTGACTGAATACAAAGTGGCATGGTTGAAAACGTTGGCTTTCATTTTGATAGTTTGTCCTGGGACGAAGCCTTGTTTTGTCATGTACACCTCGTAAATAATTTGTCCCAAAGTTGAGCACCAACAACCTAATTCTTGTTGGAAGATGCCTTTGCAAAGTACTCTTCTTCCACAAACCGGAAATCCTCTGGCATTCACCATTTTATTCAAATCTCTGTCTGTGCTAATGATGAGGGGATGTTCATGTGTCATTGCAATCAATTCTGATGAATATTTTCCAACGCCAGGTGTTTTCATTATAGCCCTCAACATATAATTAATGTTACTATTACATCCGTTGTAGGTCTGAGGTATGTTCTTTTTAATTTGTATTCGGAATGGAATTTTGTACTTTCCTTTTGGGTAGTTTATTATGTCTCCTGTCATCAAAGTGTCAATCGATACAAACAAAAAATAATTAAGAATTTTTTAACCCATGGAATTGTAGATTTTATTTGCTAATTAATCAACGTTATCAACCAACCAGTGTGAATAAGTTCAAATACAGAATTATATTCTTCGTAGCCTTTGACCCTACATTTCTCAAGCCCTGTTCCAACAATCCAAGTAGATTTCCCAGTTCCGTATAATCCAAGGGTGAGAGCTGGTACAGGCAGAGACAGCAATAAATTATATTTTTGGTTGTGTATGCAAAAGTACATTAAAATTTATCATTCATTCAATCTGATAGAATGTAGTGATACTAAAAAGAAATGTATAAGAAAATATGAAAATGAATACTAAATGTAAGTTGGGTTCTTAACTGTATATCATGATCGGCTCGTTAACGCTGAATGCAATATAGCCTTGTATTATATCCCCAGGAAAATGATTTTTATTTTCCTCGTCTATGAAAATCCTTGTAAGCCGTACCGGCATTTTGGATACGTTTTACGCGTTTTGAAAGTTCGGTCGAACTGTGAAACCAATAAAAAGCGTGCCACTGTCAACTTTTGTTGTATATCTTTCACGAGATTCACGATTTTGTTTGATGCTGATTTTGCGTCTGCTCTGCTAAATGATACCTTTTATCATCAATCACACAATAACAATTCATTTTCATGTGAACACCGTGGAAACTCTCAGAAACTGAAAATCCTAAGCAAGAATAAAATTATAACTTTATTAAAATTGACACGGATTCCAATCTGAAAGTGAATCAGTAAGGTATTTTTTTAATTGCTATTCAATTTCAATTTTAAGTTGGCTACAAAAGTCAGTGCCGTAACAAGCCTGTTCCGGCCGTGAGGAACAATGGTTAGCCAATGTTGGAGAAGCAGAGAAGCACACCAACCGAACAACCCGTCTTTTGCCCTTGATCGACCCCATTGAACAATCCATGGATCGACCCTGATAAGTCCCTTAGCTTCAAAATATGTGAACATACAAATAAAGTAGTAAAAACATATTTCATATACCTACCCAATTTAGTTTGATTATGTGTTAAAAAAAATATTTAAAAAAATATTTCTCACCTTTTTTTTAAACATATTAGGTACATATTTTCAGTTTCAAAAAAACTATTTTTCCGATCCTTATTTATTATATAAAGCAGTGTGACAATAGATTCAGAAAATGGTTTTTATAATCTAAGAGGTATACTATAACAAAATCGTATTTTGAAAGTAGATAATGGTTTATTGATTTATGGTTTATTCAGTCCATATGGCAAATTTTTACTGCTAGTGCTACTGCTAACAAACAAAATATCGCGAGCATTTAATTTCGCATCCTGTTATTGTCTCGAATGTATTGAACGTAACGACGAGCGCTTTGAAACATAACTAAAATGTAGTTCGTAATGAAGCTACTATAAAATCTAGTTACTTCCATTAGGAATCCTAGTATGCAAATGGAGTGCAATATTAAGAGTATTGCAAATGCTGTGTAAATCCGAACGAACAGATTCATGCTCTTTGGCTTTCTTTCCAAATAGTCATCACGATCTGCTTCTTTAAACATAGCTGTATCATACTTTGAGTGTACTAAGCTTGATAAATACTTACCACTACCTGATTCCAAAAGCAAATGAAGAGTTCTTTGCAAAACATTTCTGAAACGATTAGAGAAAATCCAATACACTGGTGTTGAAGCGTACGGTTTATGTAAAATGTAGCATTGGTGCCTGTTGTGTGGCATTGCAATATAGTTACTATACGACATACTGAAAAAGTACTTATGTATAGCATAATAATAAAAATTATACAATGAACGATAGTTCGGCTCAAAATCAAGAAAATGAACTACATTTGGCACTCGAGTGGTCAGATTATGAATTTGAAATACTTTGTAAACAGCAAATGTTGTTATATCGTTTTGATCGGAGCTGCCATTGGGAAATTTAAAATGAAATAATTTGTATCCTGCATCAACAAGTTCCATGAAATCTTGAAATGGCTGTTCATCATAAGGTGCAGTGTACTCGCCCTTTGTTAAACTCTCATAACACGACGACAGAAACCATCCACTGAATGCGAACAGCAAAATAATTTTCCTTGAAACGGGAGTGCGATCCTGTCGGAATATAAAACCGATCCCAGACAACCAAGAAAATGAATGTCTTGAATACTTGACTTTCTTTACCCGGAGTATATGCAAATACAAATATCCCGTGATGACGATATAAAAAATGATTATTAAAATCCATCCGGGAGTGTCGTAAGTGTTGGTTACCCAACTAGAAAAATGTGACTCAAGCACTGTGCTTTCCTTACAGTAAAAAATGTGATGTGATTCATATCCAGCGAAAGCCATTTTATGAGGAACCCTATATTTTGGATGCCCAGAAACTAATTCTATAGTTGGATATAAAATAATAGGGTTGACTTGTCTGTTTTTTGCTGTAAAATTTAAACGTTGAGTCAATGTGCCCATCATCAATTGTTCATGGCTACATTCCTTTCCCAACTGGAATAATGTTCTGTGAAATAAAGAACTGCATTCTGCTTTTTGATTTGAGATCACATTAAAGTAACTAACAATATGGGTTTTTGACTCTGAATTGTTGATGTCAATTCTTCTTTTCCACGCATCTTTCCATTGGGACGGATTTTTATCGTTTTTTATCAGTTCATGAACTTGTGCACCAAATGCTGAATTAATATATAACTTCATTTTCCCATAACTCGTGTCAATAAAAACATGAACGATTTTTGCACTAAAATCTTTCAAAATGTTTTCTAAAGATTTCAACACAGATAAACTCCTTTCAAACACTGTGGGGCTGTACAAAATGATAAAATGGCTCTCCTCTCGTGCACCCCTGAAGTTGGCCATGGAATGGAAAATATGTTGGTCGGAAAATTGTGGCATAAAGACATTGACATCACAAATCTCTTTGCTCAGCATTTTCGGCTCTTTGTTTTGCTTTTTATTTATTTCAATAGTTTTTTTGTATGATTGTATTCTCCATGGCTGGGAATGTTGATTTGAATGAAGAAATGGCTCCAGCCATACTGAATCAAGATCTGTTGTTACACGAAAATCACATTGATGGAAAAAATGCAAGTTAAGGGGAAAAGTTAGTTTTACTGTGGGCAAATCAAGTGGGGTTCCTTCTTTAAGAATTGAGCAGAAATACAAGTAGTTCAAAATAATACAAAAATTGTAGTTCTTAAGTTTAAACATTTTTATTTTTTATTCTAATATTTTTTATTCTATTATGTAATTATCTGCTTTACTATAGGCTTATCTCTTCCATGTTAGTCAAACTTGAACTAATTATGACATTTCTTTTATTTCAAATATAGCTGAGTATATTGCTTATAAATGTCGGCATACTAATGTCTGTGTTGATGTTTCAAGCGGAGATATTTATTTATAGTTATATATACTGAGGTTGATTGGACGGGTTAAGGTTATATGCTAATACCTATTATGTCGCACGTTGTTTTGTGCTACATGCCGTATTTTGCTTCATTCCCTGGTAACTTCTATAACAAGCTGCACACTAAATTATTCAATACAGCTATATAGGGTTGTCACAACTGTAGCTGTCAAGTGTCAAGTAGGTCTGACTGTAGAACTAGTAAGTTTTTGTGTTCGAAAAACTCAACTGTTCTTAGTGGCTAAATTCTAATGAACGTTTTACACGTCAGGTTAAATCTAACTTCAAACTTCAATGTCTGAATACTTCAAGTATGATACTTGAAACTCAATGTCAGTCAGTCTTTCATATAGGTTGGTCCAGATGTATTTTTTAAAAAATGCTACCATAGTTTGTCTATAATTAGAAAAAAGCCAATATATAAAACTATGATAATAAATCTGGATACACCGAAATTTATGACCTAATTTTTTTCCTAATTCATGACTGCATTAATTATATCTTCAAAACTTGCATTTATTTAGAGTTTTAGAGATGTCTGTTCTAATTTGAATATTATAATTTATAATTATTACATTAAATTTTATACATCATGTAATGTAATGTCCAATAATTATTTGTATGTATCGTGGTTCGTGGGCTCTGGGAAATCACAAAATATTTGTAATTATTTTAATATTTTTATTTTTAAAGTTATTATTTATCTTTTTCCCTCTTACATCTTATATAGTACAATAAAAAATAATTTCAAAAATCTTGGAAAGAGTTTCAACGACATTTCAACATGTTAAAAATTCCAACCAACGTAATGTAATCTCTTCTATCATCTATACTATATTATAATTTACGATGTATGTGTGTATGTCCACCCCTACCCTAGAGTATTAAAATCAAAACAAAGTGAGAGCACAAT
>JAQFYB010007943.1:0-10274 GCA_034694085.1 Pogonognathellus longicornis
TAGGAGGGTAGGAGGTTAGGAGGGTAGAAAGGGTAGGAGGTTAGGAGGGTATATATCCCGCTGCCTAAATCCAGCCGCTCACACTATAAACAGGAGTGTACGAGTGTAGTATTCAAATAAGACAGTCCCCATAAAACTTTCTAGGTTTAATAGTTTAGTTTGATGCCCGACAAGACTACACATCTTCCATTAATTTTATCCCTGGATAGGGCCTCCTAATATTATTATTTATATCCTCGGTCGGCAAAGAAGCTTAAAATCTTGGAGGCGATATTATGTAGGTTTATTTTTCATCGCATTTAATTCCTTTTTGAAGCATTTAATAAATGCATATACGTATATCAATATTACCAATACATTTGATGAAGATGAACGTTCTGTAAAAAGCTTGCATGCATTGCACATTGATTGCTGCCCTTAAATCTCAGATACAATACACTTGACAGTAACTGTATTATAAACGCCTGAAAAATAGGCCGCCATGCCATTATTGGCTTTGGTTTTGAATTCATATAATTATGCTCATAATTTATTATGTTATACTTATCTATATAATATTCTTACTTCATTAATCAAGTGGAAGCTTTCTCCGAGTCAAGACCAAAGTAGAAATTGTTCATTATGCCATCAAAACTAAGTACCTCACCTAAACTTGACAAATAGCAATTTCAGAACGAATATTTAGTGGAATAATTAATGTCAATCGAAATTAAAATAAGCGTACGCTAACAATGGATAGTTTGTGCTGTTCCGAAACTTGAAGCGAGTCTTCCTATTGCATATTGTTAAAAAAATTAGACAATGTACCTATTTAATCTAATCAATTCACGTTAATTAATGTAACATCTCATTCAAGCATTTATAAGTAGCGGCATGCATCTTTAAATATAATTTTTTGTAATCTACTATTTGGTGTAGGTAAGTGCAGATAGTTAGTTATCATTGGTATTATCATCATGTCATATTATATCAATGATAAAATTATTGCACTAAAGGTAAACGAGCTATCCCTCCTGGAAAAGTTCGAGCATTTTGAATCACAGAGTTCAGAGTATACTGTGCAATATTAAATGTTTATTAGCATAGTGCCAGAGAACTTTACTTCCGCTATCTTAGTGACCGCATTCCAAGAAAAAGCAAACAAGTTCAGTTCAAGTTTCTCGGATTGATTTTCTGGCCTACGTGACAACATTCACGAACGCACAAGCTATAAAACAGCAAACATGTAGAGTAGCAATATAGGCTATTGGGCTATCTCACCGTCTTTGTCTTTGTCTTCCGAGCAAGTAGCTACATAAATACACTCTATACAATACACTGAATGCACTTCTTCCATGTGCAAAAATAGTTGAGTAGGGTTTGCAAAAGCTGTTGTTAGGTATTAGCCTTCCTTTACAAACTAGCTACATTAACATACCTATTATACTCTTCGTATTATTATATACACCAGACACCATCATCATAAATTATCCGATTAAGTTGTTTTCATTTTAATGTGACTAGCTATTACGTTTACAATTCATATTGGTTTATGGGTTAAATGTTTGATGGTTAAATGTCTCAAAACTGTATAGGATAGACACAAAACTATTAACACTTTTCTCTTAAACTCGTTAGCCTTTGGGTTACTCTTTACATGAATTAGGTTATTTACATAACTATCAGTTAGACAAAATAAGACTTTAATGCTGAATATTTCAAAATAAAGTTATAAACTCCTCTAAGTATGCCCTTTAAAAATCACACTGTGTGTCGAAATATTCATGACTAGTAACGCTAAATGCTTTCATGCATTTACGTGTGGGCGGACTAGAAGGCTGTTATATGTATATCTGTATAGATATTAGTTACTACAGATTGATACAAAATCCTGCCATAAATAATGTTTTCGTAAAATCATCTGACTCTTGTATGAACTCTCCATCCGGATTAAATAGGAATTAGTGTAATGTCACATGAAATGTTGTTGTCAAAGGAAAAATGATGAACTTTGTCTTTAGATCATAAAATGAAAAAGAAATTAGCTGCGTTGACAGTTGATGAAAAGATGATGCTGGCATTTTGTATGTGTAGGTTAGGTAGTAGGACAAGCTGTGGATAAAAATGTGGAGAATCGTGTGTTAGCAATTTAGCATGATGCGAATGCGATGTTTTCATAGACTTGCATTGAATTCACATACACTGACAGAAAGAAGAGAGGCTACGTGACAGACTGCACTTAGGGAATGGCTTACACCCTTATACTAACAGAGTAGCTTATTGCTTTAACATTGAGTAAGTTATCGACCCAGTATCCACGTATATAGTTTTAATGCAGCTCTCTTGTAGTAGAATAGAATCTCTTGCTGGGTAAAAGAGTAGAAGTAACATAGAAGAACTTCAGGGCACTATTATATAGACACTACAGGGTGGTCTAGCCATTACGTACAGTAAAAATACATGGGAGAGACTTTCACTTTGTTTTTGCTGTGCATTATGCGCCACTCCGAAGCCAGCAAGCTCATGAAATTAGAAGTCTCTCCCATGTATTACTTCTCTCCCATGTATTACTACTGTACGTGATGGCTAGACCACCCTGTAGTATTTGTGCATATAGGGTAGAAGTAGAAGTGGAAACAGCACAGCAACACATTACTATTACTACATCGTATTGTACTGCACAGGCAACAGAAGCGAGTTCATAATGTTATTCCATGCCATGTGCATGTATGTCTATGTATACAGACACACACAGTACAGATAAAACTACTAGGGAACATTTTGTTGTAGTTTAGTAAGAAGCAGTTGAGGTAGAGGTGGAATATTAACAGTAGGACAGTTCCATACATACACATATTATCCCTTGCATGGGATTCACTTTACACGCATAAAACCATTATAATATACTACAGTGGTTGAAAAGGGAAAAACAAACGGAGATAATATTTTAATGCTGAAACACTACTAAACACTAAATGGTTAGGCAACAGGAATAGATGCACTCACAGTCCGAGATTCCTAGCTAGCACTACAAAACCAGCTCCGATTGCTTTACACACTTTCCAACCGAAGCTACACACAACAGTCTTGTACGACAGAATTAGTGGTCAGTTCCTCCTACGACGTCCCACGATAAGCGTTGCATACGCATACAGCATAAAACAAAACCGAGAATCCTTGTAAATTTAACTAACCCCTTTTCTACTTACCTGTTTGAGTATATCTTTAAAGCACATGGTCATCAACACCATAGGCAGATTATTTACTTAACTTTCCCTGTAATCCCTGGAAACACCAACGAACGCCAAATAAATACGAAAGGGCAATAACTCTCAAATTTACATAGCGAGCTACCTTGAAAAAGAGATACATACCAACATCTCATTTTTTCGTTCTATTTTAGATAGGTACATGTTAGCAGTTTATTGCTTACCAAGTTTTCTCTGAGTGCAGTGTACAGCTTTGCTTCTAATTTAAAGCTCTTAAAGAGTGTCTCATAGTGCATTCATAGTACTGAAGGTAAAACAAATATTTTGGATATTTATTTCTTTAAATAAATTGCTATAATATTGTGAGAAATTCTTTTATATGATGTGTGAATTATGATGATTGTATGATACAGTATAGATTTATTATTTTTCTTGTTATGCATTTAGGAAATTATCTGAGTGCATATTCATCAGTGTCGAAATGGCTTCCAAAGATAATGAAGGATCGTATCGAAATCCTTTCGCAAACAAAAATGACACTTCCTCGGAAACTCTTTGCAGAGAATACTTGATGAACTACAAAACCAGGCCGAGCACATCGCTTTACCCATTCTTTGTCTTCCTCAAAAGTACGTATTTCAACAAAGGTGCGGAAAAGAAAACTTGCGACTGTCGACACACTTGCGGAAGAGATGACAAACAATCGTAAGAAAATTTCTCTGAAGTCAATGCGAAATATATTGACAATAGTTATTGTATATATACCACACACAGTACTCTGTTAATTGAGTGAGACAATGAGGAAAAATAAGAGAAGGATTTAATATTATTGGTGATTTTTACGATTTAACAAAGGTTGAGGTATTATGGTATTACAGTTACTATTTTTACGCAGCAAAGAGTTAGTAAGAGCTCATGCTGATGTTTCATTAATCTTAAGGATATAATAATAATACCATAGCTATCTGTATAGCTCCATAAAGTATTCCAGTACAGTCCCTGTTAATTTTTAGTATGTAGTTTGCATCAGCTACATACATTCATCAAACATATTTTGTGTGCAAAACTTTTCCTTGTAGAGTTATTTTGATTTGTTGTGCAATTCACCTGATTACAGATAGTCTTATACATGTAGCAGCAGCAGAACAATCTGTATTTAATAATATTATTATTTGCTATCGTGTAGTATACCTATTACCTACCCACTGTACCCACTACATACAGTATACCGTGTAATCCTTTACAAAGTGTCTGAAGCTGTTGACGTTGAGAAGCCAGAAAAGCTGTATTCAGCTTTCCTATTGATGTAAGTGCATGTCGTGTGTTGTAAAGAGATTGGCGTATAGCACAGCATTATCTTTTCATATGCGAAAATGTCATTGCCAAATGTGCATCTTTGTTTATAATCAAATAATCGGACTGTATAGTGTGTGGCGCAATTTATATACTTTATTGCACTTAAAATGAACTTTATATAGATGTTTAAGCCTTCATACTAAGTGTGGTGTGTGGTCTCTCTGTGGAGTATTTCTGTATCTACTTAATGTTAACCCGACGTACACTTAAAATGCCAAATGATGGGGTAAAGGTGGAAAGGCCTCTGGTTAGCATTTAGCATTATCTGTCAACATGTGTCAATGCTAATCATCATTATCTGTCTGTTGTTTGTATTCAAGTGGGTGGCTACCAGTATCTGTTTTTACTTAAGTTCAATGAGGACATTCTGGATTGCTAATATTTACTGTGTACACACAAACAATGGAAACATCCATTTATCTTTTTAGATTCGTAATAGAATAGTACCTAGTAATTGACATGTAGAATGTAGATCATTTTTCTTTTTCAGCTTTCTCAAATAAACTATGAAACTACTACACATATGAAACGACTTAATGTTAAAATACAATGTGCAACATCTTTTCCTAGATTGTTTATATGGAATTTACCAATGTAAAGTTATTAATGTTATCTGCGCAATTCTAGATTATGCACACGTGTGTAAATATTTTACACGTGCACAGAGTTGTAGTTACTGCGTTGTTTCTTCCTTACTCATTGCGCCATTTCCAGCGAATAAGTTTAATTGCGTTTTTAATTGCCTCTCTACTTGTTATAGCTTCTTCTTTATTGAGAAGTGGAAGTTCAGTCTTAGATAAGTTTAGAAGTTTTTTGTTCAAATGAATAGCGTTACTTTTTGAGGTTACATTAGGTATAGATAGTTACATATACCTAATGCCTAACTATAGGTAACACCATTGCTGTTGTATTTTTCATTCCAGTTTGCCAATATAACATACATGTTACACATGTAATATATACACATGATTTAAAATTATATACCTAGGTTCAAGTAATGTTGTACTTTAAATGCAAAATTTGGCAGCTTATAAGTATATATATTATAAACTATAAACTATAAACTATAAAATATATTGTAGGTACACATAAAACCAACTGAAACTTACGTAGAGGAGGAAGCAACAAGTACAAAAGTACATATTTTGTGTATAGATATATAGTGTGCATCAAGGTATAATCACTCATGGAAATATCATTTCCATGAGCATTGGTGTGCATATAGCTATTTGCATTCTTTCTTGTATTAGTCAAGTACTAAAAACTTTTCTAAGTATTTGCTCTACAGAATATAATGTTTCAAGTTAAGAGGGCAATAATGTTGTATCATACTTTTGAAAAATGCAATGTATGTACTAATAATTTATTTCCTCATAACATTCTAAGAATTGTTCGAAATATTTGTTCATTCAGAGCCCTTTGATGTGTGTCTCATCGAGAAAGGTTGTACATATTACATATCTATTTAATTTACATTAGTTATTTGCATTAGTTTTCTACGTGTTTTGAGTATGGGATGAAATTGTGTATTTGCAAATGATCTGACTTATTATTAAAGTTGTAAATAACTGATTCATCATTACATTTATATGATGTGAAATGGAAATGTAAACCATATTATACAACTTATGCTACTGTTTCTAAGTAGAAATAAATTGCTATGGGTAAATCATTGGTGTACCGAGAAAGAATTTGAAATTTTTATGAAGGTATGTAATTTTGATGAAAATCTGCAATAAATACATGAAATGTTCCTTGTTACAAAAAGACGCAAATGGTAGAATTACCACTTTATTTGTACATTATGTACCTAATTACTGTAATTACACTACTACTGCCATAATTCAATATAATAATAATACATTTTGAGACAAAATATTTAAAGCCCACATCATGTGTCACGATGCTTTTAAGATCTGTATACTATACATATTATTTAGGTACTACGTGTACATTCGAATCTGTTTATTGCAAAATTAAACTTTGATATGACACGTCACTTTTTTATATTACCTGCACTCATTAAAAACATGCCACTAGGTCAATATGAAATGAATTTTATTACAGATTAGGTACCTACTGTAAATTATAAAACTCTGTAGTATAACTACTAACTGATACTACACGCTGTATGAACAATATTTATTATTTATAAAGTATGGCTCTATTGTATGTGCAATGCTGTACTAGCTATTGTAGCTATGTACTGTATCGAAATACTTTCCCTTCCCTTTCACATGTTATTCAATACAATATTAATAAATCCGTTGATGTGTAACATTTTTGTTCAATATGGCATCCAAATCTTAAGTTACATATAGTACACACAGTACACAGTATAGATTATGCATTCTCAATGTATTACGGTATTTTAATGAAACCCAAATTCAATGCGTTTTTGACTATTGAAGCGCAATTAATATCATCTCACCTGTCAGTTAACTTACTTTACATGTAAGAGTTCAAATAAGAGTTCAAATAATAGGAAAGTAATAAAATACAATGGAAACCTTTATTCTTCCTTTAAAAGTAAATTAGTATGATTTACAGTCTGAAGAAAAAGCAAGTATGAAGATTCCGTGGTATTATTCTGTTCCGTGGAACTTACGACTTTGCGGCGGTGGCATTTACTGGTGGTTGTCTTTTCTAGTCTGATAAAAAAATTGTTCATCATCCTAACCAGAAAATCTCATTTACTTTTGGGTTCACACAAATATGATTCAGAAGCATTACCGTTGTTTTCAAAATTATTTGAGAAGTCTTCGCTGTTCTCTTTCGGGACTTCGCAGTATCTTACATCTAAGTCATTTTTCCTTCTGTATAGCTCAGTGGGAAAATGGAGATGAAGAAGCTCACACTCACTGAAATTAACATTTATGCTGCTACTGCATCTCTCATCGTCCTCTTCACAGTCATCCCCTATTCCTTGTAAAATTGATGACACTGGTGAATAAGAATAATTATTAGAAGGAACAATTCTTTCAATTGATCATAGATACAACAGTAATTTCTAAAATTGTCCACAGTCTGATTTATGCTACCAATGCTACCTAAAGCATTTAGGTATAGGTTCTTACCAAAAACGAAAACAGCAAATAAAATAATTTCTCTTAGAGCTGTATAAATGAGTTTTCCATAGTTGTAATATTCATCAGCTTCCAAACAGTCCCCAAATGGGTTGAGAGAAATCATAATGTATCTTAATCTAAGCTCTAGTGTAAATCAGTTAAGACTGGAGTATTTATCACAACTATATCAAACAGCAGTATCAGTTTGAAACAATGTAATGAGGCTATTCAATTTCATTGTATGGTTGTTTATAGTATTTTATAATTTTTCTGTCATTTAATTCGTTGCATTGCAATTAAGCTGAAAGAAGTTGTGAGTAAAACATGAATCAATCCAACAGTAAAGTACAATTATCTTATATTTATATATACACTTATTAGGGTCACCATATTTTAATGTTTATTTGTGCATTATTTGTGCATGTGTCCATCACCATTGTGTTCTAAAGAACCAAACCATACATGAAGCTATACCTATAAATTGTAACAATAGTCATTTTATATTTTCTTTCCGCAAATTGTTTAAAGCTGAAACACGGAAGTGTAAGAGTGAATTCTTTTTTTACTGCTGAGGGAAGCCATTTTGTTATTGTTCGAATGGTATGATATGATTAGTTGATCACGACTGATGCAATGGTTGTTGTAAAGTTAGTACGGGATTTATTAGATTTCCAAGAATGAGTTCTTCATGCAATAATGAGGCTAAGGTACTACCTTTCATTTTTATTAGTTGAAGTTGAGACTTTTTTACCATAATATGTAAACTTAAAATAGTTTTTTCGTACTATAAGTATCTGCAATGTTAGTAGGCAAGGTTTCATTCCAGGATCCAGGTCACACCTGTAGGGGGGGTGGCTTGTGCAAACCACGAATATATTATGTCAATTTTTCGCGTGCAGCGCATTTGCGCTCTAAATTTGCTCAAAAGAAATGCATTTTTATGGCAAAAATGATCTTTTTTTTGGGATTTTGGGAGAAATCTGATTTTATCTAATGTAAAGTCCAAAAATTGGGGGAGGGGCTTCAGCCCCTCTAAATGCGCCATTGTCAGTCGGTTCCTATAAGGTAGGAATGGGTAATTACTAAATTCAGCAATTCATTTTTATTTATTCTCGATGAACAAAATTGATTGTCTACTAATATTCCTGTTGAATATTCAAATTCTCAATTTATTTTCTTTAAACCGGAGCATTCCATGCAACAGGAACAGCAGCAGGGTAAAAGAATTGGCGTCCTTTGTCATGAAATTTTCTGTGAATTCGAGGACCATGTTCATCAGATTCCGAACTACTGGAACTAAAACGAGATTGATGTCCTGAAGATCTTGTTTGAGCGTGACTGGATTTGGACCTTGAGTGATGGACAATTTCCTCCGAACTGCTGGATGAAGAACTTGAGCTCACTGGACGACGACGCTTCATGGACCTGCCTGTTTGGGAATAACCATTTCCTATAAGAAAGTTAAAATATTTTACTTTTTTATATTTTGAAAGATATTTTGGAAAATGTATTTTAGTGTTTTATATTTAGTTGGAGGAAACAAAGTATATTTTGGTATGTTCAGTTTGTATGTTAAATAGGTTTTGGAGAAAAAGTACTTTGCCCAGGTATTTATACCTACTATACCTGATAAACCTCTTTTCTGCTGGGGATTGGGCTCAATACCAGCAGCATCTTCAGCAACTTGAGCATTTACCGACGGCTCATCATTATCATTAGCTTCACGTTTAGCATCGACTTGGGTAGCCTCAGCTTGTGTTTCGTCTACAGACACAGGTACTGCTGCAACAGGTGCAGATGCTGGCACGTTTCCGCATAAGACTGAAATGGCTAAATGTAAGTGAAATAACCATGTGACAAAAAATTTAGGATTCCGTTGAATGCTAACAAATTCTTTGTTTATTTTACTCTTATTACAAACATTGATATTCAAGTTAAATATCCGTACTTACCAGTTAATACAACAATCGTTATGGGCAGTATAACTTTCGTTTTAATCATTTTGATGGGTCAGCTATGACAATGAGGACAATCGTTAGTTTTCTATAGAATGGTACATCAAAAACACACTTGTGGAAATGTCGGAAGGTATGTATTAAGTTGATGTGGAAGAAAGGGACAGAAGTTAGAATGCCACGTACACCACAGTACTTCTGTATAAACACGCACGACCCATTGAACACATCGTAAAATCATCCCTAAAATAAAAATGTCATTTCTTGTCGTAACTCGCATGGCATCTTTGATTTGTTCGAGGTGTTTCTTCAATATTGAAAATGTTGCTTAAGTTCATGGCTCATAAAATGTGTGGAATTTGCAAAAATGAGGAAGAGGAAGTTAAAAACCAAGCACAAGCCTATAAAATAATTTAATCGGTTTGCATAAGATAATTAAATTATACAAAGGGAAAATGATGTCATCATTTTCCCTCATCATCAGGAACGAGTGGATTTTAGGGGCGCAGAGGTACGTGGCAAGTATGTTAATTGTGTTCATTTCAATATGTATTTTATTTGAAATGAATAGACAGTTATTATTAATCCAATTATTATTTACTATCCAACAATTATTCGTAAAAGTTGTTCATTAAGGGTGTGCGGCCTGCTATTATTGAGAATGCGGGAGAATCTCCATGGTGTCCCATGAAGCCTGAAATCACTGC
>JAQFYB010007944.1:0-10273 GCA_034694085.1 Pogonognathellus longicornis
AGTGTGTAAGCTGTAGTGACTGCGGGGGTAGATCAGTGATAGCTCTGTTTATGTACTGATTCTGATTATTGTAATTGAATGTCCTGAATTGTCACTTTAATAAAACCGAATTATGAATTATGTGAGAAAAAATTTACCAAGTGCTACACTGTATAGATTTACAGATGATGTACAAAGTAAGGGCATCAAAACATAGTCGATACAATGCTTTGAATTTATTTTAGTATTTGCATGCACCCTGATCAAAGATAAGTCACCCCGACCACTCATTGCACGAACCATCATAACTTTCATGTGGAACTTTTATCATTTTTCATGTAAATACTTTTCCAGCTCATTTAAGTTGCATAGGCATCATAATTGCCGTTCCCCATACTGGTCCCAAATGAAAAAATTGCCGTATTTAATGTGATGTTAAATTCGGATTTTTTTATCAATAGAACTTTCGGACATTTGCCTTCTACAGGACATGTCGATTTGGCTTACAATGTTTTGTTTTGAGGTCATTCCGTCAACTTTTTCGATAAACCCCGATTTTAGAACTTTCACCGGGTAACTTTGGGGAAGGGTAGTTAACACTACTTTTTTTCTTTTTGGTACTCAATTGATTAAGTATGGAGCTTCCTGTAATGGGGTTTTTAAGTTTCTGAAAGTTTTTCTGTGGAAATAATCACGCATATCTACTCTGGAAACTTATTTTATTGCCTCCTCCGCTTTAAGGGCGGGTAAACCCGGTATTTTTGCATTTCCGGTTTCGAAATTTTTACACAGTAAACTTAATGGTTTATCCCACCAGTACTGATAATTGGAACATGGAACAATTCTCACATAGTGTAAATTGCCTGTAAATGACATGATCTCAAGCATCAATGTACAGATACAATTACAGACTAATTGAAATTGATTTATTGCTTTTGGCCGGCGGCCCTTGCATTTGTTTACTGCGTTTTGGTATCAGTATCAGTACTATTACAGTATAAATAGTAGAATGAGTAACAATTAGTATAATGCTAGTTCATATAATTTAGATATGACAATCTAAAAATTATATATATCCAAATAGAATTGACGATTTAGCTGATTTAGTTTCATAACTTCAACTATTCAAGAGTCGATCTTGGGAGTTGTAGCAGTCTTTTTATTTTGGACTTTTTCAAGACACGGAAGATACCGCAAACCCCATATAGCTCCACAGTAGAATAACTGATTTCACCAAACTATTGAATAATTTGGTTTGGGTTTCTATCGGTGGAACTCGATCTGTATGCAACTTCCCATACCGCAGATGTTGTGGCACTTCCTTTTCTAGCAAATATTGCGGCAGCAATATTAAATAAGCCAAGATCACTAACGGTCACTCCCAGATACGTTTATTTATGCACTATGTCAATTTTGTTTCCGTCCCAGTAGAAAGTATAGGGCGTTGTACATCCTCCTCTCGAAAATATCATGACTTGCGTCTTTGCAATATTTATTTGCAGATTTAAGGCGTGGAAAAAATTAGTGGCAATGTTAATTTTTGATTGGAGGTCAACGGGATTGCTAGCTACTATTATTATGTCAATGGCAAACATTAGTAGATGGACTCCATATGAACCAATTTGCACTGCATTAACAAAGGACATTCTCAGGGCATCTGCTATGCCATTGATATAAATATTAAACAAGACTGAGGATAATTATTCACCTTGTAAAACACCTTTGTTAAAATAAAATTGGTCACTTAACCCACTTACAGTTTTAATTTGACCTGTTGCTTTAGAGTATATATTTTTGATAAGGTTTAATAATTTTGTAGACTTTATAAAGAATTTGCTATAGCTTAGAGTGATTTATGCTCTCAAAGACTTGTTTCACATCCACGAATACTGCAAACAAAAGGGGTTGTTTATTTTTAGCTTAGATTGTATAAGAGTTTAAGGACAGAATACCTGTTCCAGGCAACTTTCCTTTCCTGAAATCCGCTTGAAATTCACTAATTATGTTATTTTGCGTGCACCCAGTTTGAAGCCTGTTTGCAGGAATAGAAGTAAAAAATTTTAGAATTGTGGAGGCGAGGGCAATCGGTCTATAATTGGAAGGGTCATCTTTAGTTCCTTTTTTGAACAATGGTTGTATCAGGATGATACACCAGTCATCCAGAATAGAGTTGAATAAATCAATGAGGTGGGCAATGTAGTCAACTGGTAAGTTCTTCCAAACTTCATTTGGAATTCCATCTTTTCCTGGCGCTTTTCCCCTTCCTAATTTTTGAGTGGCCGCCAACACTCCGTATCCGTGATCTTTCTATCCAGTATCAAATCTTCATTTACTATTTGGTAAGTGAGTTCATTAACGGCTTGGTAAAGAGTACTGAAGTGTTGATGCCATTGTTTTGGTAAAATTTGGTTCCCTTTAAAGTTTTTCCCTCGGTAACTGTTACGGCATTCCAAATTTTTTTAGTATTCTTTGCCTTAATTAATAAATTAGTCGTTCGGTTTGGTTCAAGAAGGTAAGACGTACGTCAAATTCGTTCCTGTGCTTCTACGATTTGGACTGTTTATTTTGGTAGTGGTTGTGACAAAATTAGTGGTACGGATAGTATATGTTTGTCATAAGTGCGTTGGTGTAAATTTGGTGCGGTTAAGTGCGACGAGTGAACCAGAATGTCAGGTCGAAAGGTAGATAGTGTGTGAGAGCGGCTGGAGAGGGGACCTTAGTCGGCGCTATCAGCTTCCTGTATTTTGATGTCCTTAACCTTGACTAAAGATATCAGGGACAGTCAAGCAAACGATGGGTTCTTTCCGACACTACTCCTGCGCTCTTCAACTCTCCTCATTCACTCAGTACAATACTATTACTCTCCACCGCTGTATGGATCTCCATCCCCTGTACACCCAGATGGCCAGCAAAGCACCACTGAACATAGCCTTGCTTTGACTCAAAAACGAAGCGCGTGTACTCGTTGACCGTTGGGATTAATAGCAGTGATGGGCATTCTCTTCCTTCCAGTCCCAGCTGCACAACTTATCCGGCCCGTGTTTTTATTATTAAAAGGTTTTTGGTAAGTAAGTACCGGAGACTTCCGAAGCTTACTTATTAAAGCTTATCAATTTCCTGTCCGTCTGTCTGTCCGTCATGTTATCATGACTATCAACGTTCTACAAATGTTTTTGTTTGCTTGTTTGTCTGTGTTCTGTCTTTGCATAAAAATAAGCTGAGAAAATAAGTGCTGAATTCGAAAAATTTACAAATATTGGAAAATTTTAAAAACATGCATGAATTTAGCATTTAAAATAGTCTCTCCGATATTTTTTTATATCCGCTTGTATGGTTTATTTATTCTTGCCGTGGACACTATTAAATAAACATGTAATATCTAAATTTCCGCACAGGGAGAAAACCCAAAATTTTTACACAGAGAGAATGCATTCTCTCACAGGGAAGAAACCTACATTCTTCCCAAGGGAGGGACACAAGTTCTTCCAGAGGAAGGCGTTCCTTCGGAAGAAGGAACGCCTTCCTCATAGGGAGAAATGTTTCTCGGAGAGATCTGTCCAGTGGAGGAATATGCTCTGCTCAGGGAGAGCCGAGGTTATATAAATCCGGCACTCCCTCAGCAGAGAGGAGAGAAGTAGATATTCTTCCAAGGCTTCAGATATTGAATACTGTCAAAGCTGAGAGAGACGTGAAGGATTATTAATTCTTTAGAACTAAATAAACGGTCTTTGATTCGAGTTAACATTAAATTTTGGCTAACCGCAAACTCATTTATTTCTTCGCTACATTTTTCCACGGATCAATTATTATTTTATCCTTCATCTTTTCATTAATTTTTCCTTCCGCCGTCGGGGTTTCGGGTCGAGTACCTGAACCTGCACACTAGTCCTTAAAGTTAACCTCGGAAAAACTATGGTGATGGTGTTCCGTAGAGAAGGACGAATACCAAAGGGAGTGAGATTCTTTAATAAACTAGAAACAATTGAAATCACAAATGAATATACCTATCTACGAACGAATTCAGGACGTTCGCTTCCTAAGGGCCTTCCACTAAGACAAATAAAACTGAAGAGCAAGTTCCATATAGTAATCCTCAATGTATTTCTACTAACAATTGAATTTTTTTCCCTTGATTACGAATATTTTAACTATCACATTATGTACCGTCATTTGGGGGAATTCGGGAAAGAGAATCGAGCTTCAATTTTATTTCGGATAAAATGATTATTTGTGCCACCTGGATATTAGTTAAAAGTCGAATTACAATGGTAATCACTGAGATTTTTAGCCCGCCATGTTTATGTATGCCATTATATTAAGAGGTTGAATCCTGATAGTCAAAAAACGGCTTTCACAGCTGCTTTTATATCTTCGTCCGCCAAAAACTATCTACATATGATGTACATAGAATGTAAATTATAATTTTCACAAAGTTTTATGGTTTTAAAGTTTGTTTTTACGTTAATCCGTAATTCATTGAACACTATTCCTAAAGGAGGACGAATTGAGTCCAATCCTCGTGGCGTCCAAACTTTTTTGGCTGTCTATACAAGCGACTACATATAGTTTTAGGCAACATTGGAGTAGTAAATCCCTTATAGCGACAGTCACACACGTAAACCTTGTACTTGGACAACCAAACTCACCAATGTAAACGAGCCTTACACTGAGGGTGATAATGGTTTACCACTAACTACTTATACGTAGACAATTGTACTCTGTGATGTAAAAGAGCCTGACTTTGAGGGTGACAAGCCCTTCCCAATACTACTATATAGGTATAGAGAATTGATTTACAATGAAAACGAACAATTATCAGACATCTTTTGTAACAAGCAAATGAGTATGCTTCCGTTAGTGTTTCCGATTCTTGAAGTTAAAAGATATAACTCTGAAAAAGGTAAAAGCTCTGCTCAGCATTTTCCTGTGACAGAGTAGAATAAACTTCAAAAAAGTGGGTGCTGGAAGAATTTAGTTTGAATTCTTTCGTTCAAGCAATAAAGGATTTAATTATTGGAAAAAGGAAAGGTGCGTTTGTTTAACCACTATGGGTATAAGCTAAGTATTATCATTATAAATTGTTGTTTTTGAAAATATATATAGAATAGTAGTATTAGGTATGTATTGTAGGTATTTGTCGTATAATCGCAATTGGTAGTTAAAATGTTAAAGCGGATAAAGTTATGCAATTTGTGTCTTGTAGGGAAGATCAGCACAATTAACTTATGATAAACGCTGATTTTGTATTGTTACAAAGATAAAGACTGTTCATGCAAATAATGACTATCAATGACACGTTAATAAAACCGAACTTTGACTTTTACCTACCTATGCTGAAAATGTATTTTTTTCTGAATTGATGGCATGAAATAGAATAGGCTTACGCTTACTTATAGAGACTTACGAAAAACAAATTGGAGCTTCTTCGAACCATGGTTGATCTCTGCAATATCTTCACGGCAAATTCCAATACTTACCACTATAGTGAACGCTGCTATCAGTAGTAAAAGAAACAGGCAATCAATAGATTTTGGAGGCCCGTTGAATTCTTGTTTTGCCCATGCATAAATGCATAGGAAACTATATCCCATTGAGATTGTACATATAATAGTCCATATCATTGTTCCACTTTTGCTTTTGCAAACCAAGATATTATTTTCTTCGTCCCAATCAAAAGGCAATATGTAAAACTTGGAGCCCAGTTTGACTGACCACCGTAGGGCAATTAGTGTCTTAACTCTATTTAGATCTTTGTTCTTAAGTTTGGATTTGTTCGAACCAATATTGCACAAAAATTCTTCTTTGAAAGATATTTTTTTCATTTTATTTTGACCTTCAAAGGTTAACATCATGGCTTAAGCTTCATAAGACAAATGTAACTGTAAATATGTTTGCCTACCCTTTTCACACGATGCAATTTTTAAATTTAAAAATTCACATAAATGTTTGTAATAAGATCATTTATGAAATCAAAATGCCTAATATACTTTCTTTGTGTCTCAAAACAACATTCCTTTGGTCAATGTTATTTTACTGAAAAGTTGATATTGCAAAATTTGCAATTTAAAGTTCAAATTTAATAATGTATTGTGCAGTATGTCGCTATTAATATACGTTCAGTGAAAATAAAAGCACCACATTCTTCCAACACCGAGTACTAATATAATGAGTGCCTTATAACGAGGACCAAGTGATTGTTTGTGTATATTATGTAGAAGCTTAGCGTATAATGCTTGAAATTAGTTCATACGGCAGTACATTGTACAGTTTTAAACAACTTTGCAAATTTATAATTCGGCATTTAGTAAAATAATTAATGTTCCCACCACATTATTTTCAGAGAGGTATTAATACTTAGAACAATAAAGGGTGCTTTCTGACATAAATTTATGCCTCTTGTGTACAGAATATAATAAAACTGATTCTCAAACTATTAAAAAAACTTGGATATATTTTAGGTGTAACCAAACAGGTTTACTTGGATTGTGTTCGGGTTCTGTTTCAAAAACAAATTTGTTCGTTTTGGGACAAACATCAAAATTGTTGTTCGGTATTTTACTGTGATAACAGCCCAAACAGGACACCGAAATTATTAACAATCCTCATAACAAAATATAGTGTATTACAGATTCTTGGAACTCAGAATGACAGGAAGTTTTAATGTGCGATACGGTCTTTACAGATTAGGCAGACCAGAAATTTTGGGGGGATAATCCAAGTAAAAATCACTTTATTTTTCACTTACATATTTGCACATTTTACGTAGCGGCATTGGGTATAAAAAAACTTTCGAGCTAGGAAGAAGAGTTGGGAAATTTAAAGAAACAGTCTGACAATTCCAAAAAAATATATAATTGTGTTTAACGAATACACATGGTATTCATTTAATTTATATTGGATGTGGAAGTACAAATACCTTATTTCCTCTAATTTTAGAGGCATTTTAATGGTAGTCCTTTTATTTGTAGCCCTCCTCTGAAGTCCATTTTTTACAATTATAGGCTATAATTGTGTACTTGCCTGCTGAGGTGGATAAAGCAAAACGTTAAACTCTCTAAAATTCAAATTGGAAAGGTAAATTTCGTTATTTTATAACTCCTTTATTTTTAGCCCTCCCTTGAGAACCTATATGTTTAATTATAGCCCGGGCTAAAATTAGAGGATATAAGGTAATATAATTTGCTTAAAATGTTAAACTTTTGGTTAGAAAGTTTTCAGAATTATGTATTTTGAATGTATTATGAATGCATATATTATTATGAATGAATGTAATAAAAGTAAAGTAGCTTCGCGCAATCGGGCATATGGACCTCGGTTTTTTGGATTTCGGGTCTGGACGTCGCGCAGCGGGCATGAGCTGTTTGTAAGTACGGAATCCCGGCCGGGATTTGCTTAGTTACCATATCGTAAAGTCACGAGATCGTAATTTTATGAAGTCGTAATTTTATGAAGCGTAATTTTATGAAGCGTAATTTTACAAGCTCGTAATTTTATGAAGTCGTAATTTTACGAGGTCGTAATTTTTAGATCGAGTCATTTTTTATTAGCGTTTTTTTGTGTAAAATTTTTAAATGTGTTTGTAAAATAAAATGACTTTTGCTTGGTTTATCCCCTATGGACATAAACACGACAACATTCAAGTCAACTGAACATATTTATACTCAATCAAAACCACCGATGCCATTAATGATGGATTTTTTTGTCATGGTCTGATTGGCATAATATGTATTTCACAAGGCTGTATTTAAGGGCAATTACCCACCCTCTTAAAAGATAAAGGAAACAAAAGGTGATTTTATCAAAAAATTGGAAAAAATAGCAAAGTTTTTCGCGACTTGTTGGTATTTGCCCCTCCCGAAATGGAATCATAAATACCAAGGTTGCTATAATATATATTCTGAGAAGGTTTGGCCTATTTTGAACGATATGAGACGTTAGAGTGTAACGTCACAGGGAAATGAACATTATCTATGATCCAAAATATGCAAAACCCAAATTTAAGGCCATGAGATCCATCAAAATTGATATTGATACAGACTACTAATGCATGTGTTCGGTTCAGTTTATCAGAATTGAAACATCAGGTCATTATAGACTACCCAACGACAATTTTATTGATGTAGAACATGATTATTGAGGTAACATTTGCGATTGATAATAACCATTGTTTTATCAAGGTTCTGTTATTTTGCTTTGTATTTGAATTATTTTCATGTATGTATATTTACTAAAAGGAGGTCTATGGACCTCACATAATAATGCTTTTATAAACGTTTATTTAAAATTTGAATTCAGTTTAATATAGAGATGAAAAGAACGAAAAACTTGATGTTTCGTTGCAAGAATAGTCTAATACTTTCAGAAATGCAAAATAGCGAACAAAGGACAAAAGTGCTAATACAATTGAAAAACAAGAGTTAATAATGATATATTATAAATCAATTGAACAAGTTTGCCAAAAAACATTTCTAGTGGCATTTTTGATTGAAGTTAGTCTTGCTGAGTACTGACATAACATGTGGCATGAATTATTGTATATACCATATTTCCTCCATTTATAGCCCCCATCTGATATCCATTTTGCATAATTAATGTCCGCCCCTAATGGTAGCTCACCTTCAGAATATAGTGTCTCAATCTCTTACTTAACTGTATTACAGGCTGCTAAAGCGGATAAAATGAGACCAAAATTGAAATCGAAGAGAAAATTGTTGTTATTTTATAAATAATAGCCCCCCTCTAATGGTAACTTCCCTCTATTTATGGCCCATCCTTAAAATCCATTTTGTATAATTATAGCCCGGGCTAAAATTAGAGGAAATACGGTATATATATATATATATATATATATATACAGTGAGAGTCACGTAAGCCAGCACATGAGATTATAACATGAGTAGGTTATGTTAATACATAGGGTAGATTCCAAGAATAACATCAAAAATGACTTGTTGTCATCGATACAATTAGGTTTCGAATTTTTAATAGGTTACCTACCGTGTTAAAGATTCCATGTGACGAGTTAAGTGACTCTCCCTGTATATACAAAATAAACACTGAAAAATGAAAGAAATCATATTTAAAAGAAATTTATTGTGATGCAGTTTCTATGCTATGTATTTAAGACCAGTGTGGTAGAAGAAGTTGAATTAAAATTATATTCAATATTCGCGTAGTTTGAATAATGTGTAAATTTAAATTTAGTAGTAGCTAGTATCTGCATCTCAGCTTTAGTAGTATTTAATATTATCTATTTAGGTGTCACTTTCGGGCTGTATGACGTCACAATGGCTGGCAAAATTTTTGACCAACAAACTAAGTATTTGTATGTTCATTTTGAATGGTTGTATTAAGTATTGTCTACCTCATTAATAAAATTATCGATACAGCCAGACATACCATCTCCATAGCAGCACGAGATCTAAACATATCTACCACATCATCCACAGGTTAATCTTTTGTTCTTTATAGCTTTAAAGATATAAGTGGAATCCTGTTGTTGCTAACTGTGATTCTTGAAATTTTAAAGTTTCAAACCCCTAGTAATTGTACCATTGTAGAAGGCGATGTTTTTGAAGGCGATGAACAGTCAGGTGATTTATCTGAACAGTCGGATGATTTATATGAGCACTCAGTTCATTTATTGAACACATTTCTTATCTTTTGGATAGCTCATCTGAACACCCAGGTGACCTATCTAAACTTCTGGGTGACATATCTGAGCCCCAGGAAACATATCTGAGCCCCAGGTAACATATCTGAGCCGCAGGTAACATATCTGAGGCCCAGGTAACATATCTAAGCACTCGGGTCACCTATTTGGACCCGAAGTGAGCTATATTTACACCCGGGTGACTTATTTTAACACCCGAGTGACTTATTTTAACACCCTGGTGACTTATTTTAACACCCGGTTGACCAATTTCAATACTCGGGTGACCAATTTCAATACGCGGGTGACCTATCTAAACCCCTATTATGATGAAGTATTTTCGAAAAAATATTGTGGGATAAAATATTTTATTACTAGGCACGACTATAAGTTTACCAATAATGACCAGAGCCCTATTTAAAGGGCGTTCATTTTCTCAGTCAGGAGACAGTACAAAATTTTGAAATCACCAAGGTATCATTGTTAGGTTCATTAGGTAACCAATATGTCAATGTAACTAATATTCAGCCAGCAGCCAACTAATATTCAGCCAGCAGCCTACAGGATATTCAGCCAGCAGCCTACAGGATATTCAGCCAGCAGCCTACAGGATATTCAGCCAGCAGCCTACAGGATATTCAG
>JAQFYB010007945.1:0-10273 GCA_034694085.1 Pogonognathellus longicornis
TATGATAACTTCGAAAATGTTTAGTTTGGAAGGCAATGGCATCAACATAAATAGACGAAGCATTTTGCGTACAAATTGTACATATTTGATGGAAAGGATGTTACATAATCTAGAACTACAGCGGCATCTAGCTGAAATTTAAAATCCACGTTCTCAAAGTCCATAGCTATGGAGAGCTCTAATCGTATTGTATATTGCAAACTCCAGGCTCTTATATTATTCTTTATGCGCGAAGTGTATCAGGAATTGTAATGAACAAGCTAGAAAAACAGAAATGACACCTACTTTGGTTTGGGCCGCATATGCATGTTGAGGATGCTTTGATTTTAAAAAACTTTTTGGTGGAAATACAACTGGCTTTATGCTTCAACCACTTCGTACTCAACGTTTTGAAAAATACCAAATTGTTAGAGCTAAATGGTTTGTACGAAATGGTATTTATAATCTCGTTTATACATGCGGTGAGAACACGGCATAAATCAACTAAAAATATGGATTCTGGACATTTGTATCTGCATACAGACATGACACATAAAGCTGAATATTATGATTACAGTTAAGACTTATAACTTCAAATAGACAAAACATTAATATTTGTAAACCGATTATCAGTTTTCTGAGCTACGTTTGCATAGAGATGACGATATCCTAAATCAAAATAACGAAAACAGATTTGAATGCTTTTTGCAATCTTAATAGTTCAAACAGATTTAAATATTTCGAATAAGTCATAGGAGTTTAAATAATGATAACACATTTGAATGAATTTTGCAATCTTAATAATTAAAACAGATTTAAACATTTCGAATAATTCATAACGGTTTAAATAATGAAAACACATTTGAATGATTTTTGCAATCTTAATAGTTGAAACAGATTTAAACATTTCGAATAATTCATGGGGGTGTCAATAATGAAAGCACATTTGAATGATTTTTGCAATCTTAATAGTTAAAACAGATTTAAATATTTCGAATAATTGATAGGGGTTTAAATATTGAAAACACATTTGAATGATTTTTGCGATCTTCATAGTTGAAATAGATTTAAGCATTTCGAATAATTGATAGAGGTTTAAATATTGAAAATACATTTGAATGCTTCTTTTACCGTTAAACTAAATAATACAACCTGAAATAACGGAAACCTGCATACTGAAAAACAAATATTTCAGATTTCTGCGCTACGCCTGTATACAAATGCCGATATCCGAATTATAGAATTCAATATTAACTCTGAATAAACCTTCACCATAAACACATGTGAACTACAAGTTAGCATACAAAACCTCTAATACAATATTGGTAAGGATAGGAAAGCGGGAACCCAACTAATACACACGAAAGTACAATTTTTATAACCGATTGAGCAATTGTTGGTTTGTAATCGATCGATGATATCAAATATATTTTGTTTTTTCCAAACAATTACACCACTAAAGTCACTAGAGTCCACATGCGCTCATTGGTTAGTCTTGTTTTCAGTTGATTATTTTCCACTCTAATTGAACCCAACCTTATGATTATCATTGTGCTGAATATTATCTGGATTCAAACTGAACAATTAGAAATATATTAAAAGTTTGTTTATTGCGAGACCACATTTTATAATCATTTGCCTCTTTAGAAAATATCTTGTCTAGGTATGTGTATATAAAGTGTGGACCCGTTATAAAATCCGGCAAACAATACATGGTAATTTCACCTTAGTTTACATCGCTGACAGAGAAGGATATCTTGGATGACGCAAAAAAACAAATTGAACATGTGTAGAGTAGATAATTGGAAGCACCCACGTACTGTTTGCCGGAGGTTTTATGGGGTCCACGCTCACATTGCGGTTATGGTCACAATAAGCGAAAAATTAAATACATGGATAGGTATTGCAAAATTTACTGGAAGAGTTAGACGGAAATATTTACATATTCTTCAAGGGACAGGTCCCTGCAACAATGGCCATATAATTTGGCTACCATATTTTACCATCTTCGTCGTCAATTTGTGTCCAAAATCTTAAAATATTGACGATGTTAGGCATAAGTCAGGCCTTCCCAAATACAATAGCCGAATAAGCGCGCGGACTGCCTGATTTAGGACAGTATAGTACCCAGAATTGCCATTATTACCAACGGCCAACGAGTGAGCTTCGGCTATGAGGCCAAACCAAGGCAATGTGCGCTGTAGGTCAGAGATAGAAACATCCCATCAATTTTGCCAGAAAGCATTTTGCAATGGGAACATGTCATGTTCCCATTCCATCAACATCCAGAATTTCCAATTACTGATGTTCAGAATTACCTTAGATTGGCGGCCATTTTGATTCCTGCGTTTAGAGTCCCCGATAGCCCCTCGAATACATCCACTTCTGTTGCACTTGTTGTTGGTGTATGACTATATTCCAGCTGACAGAAGTTGATGTCTTCAAGCGGATATCGGGGACTTTACACACAGAATCAAAATCTAAGGTACTTCTGAATAACAGTAATTTTGGATGGGGTTTGTTTAGTTTTTTGGATGTTGTGGATGGTCTGGATGGAATGCTATTTATGCAAACAAACAAAAATCGTATGTTTGTAAAAATACGTACGTGACTGATTCTCAAATTAAGTACATACTTATTTATAAATTTATTTGGGCCAGTTATTCCAGGCACGTACCAGGCTGAAGGTGAATTGGGTGCATGCACATCCCCAAATTAAGTTATGGTAATAGAAAATTAATAATCGGAGAAACAGAAAACATCGGCACAAATTCTATTCAATTTTACATAAATTGACTTCATTTTCTCTCTTTACGTTAGTCTATAAACTCTCAGTGTATCTCATATTGACATTTCGCCCGTATGTATGAAACGTTGGTATAATCTTAGTGGAGTGCGTGCGTTTTACTGTTTATCAAAATTCGAAACCACTGTGGTGTTCATTCAATACATCAAACTTTTGCATGTTTTAATGTCCATAAATACATAAATTTGTAATTTATCAATCACTACTACTTGTTGATAACTACAACATAAAAATTATTGATAACAATAAAATATGAATTGTCACATCAAGTATATTTATTGCAATTTAATATCCACACTAAGTGAAATAAAAGAAAATGGACAAATAAATTATGTGTTAAAGCTCTTGGTGTTCCTCGGTGCCCTTACTTCCCTCCTGTAATCTTGCCGAAAATCTCTTCTTTAATAATTCTGCTCCCAGCTCTCCAATCATGATACAGGCTGCATTTGAATTAGCAGAAACAACTTCAGGATAAAAAAATCATTTTTTTATTCACATAAAAAGCTTTTTTTTAGTTACACTTGAGATTGAACGAATTTACTTACGGGTGGGCATAACCGATGCATCAATGATTCTAAGGTTTTCAACACCAAATACTCGCAATTCGGAATTTACAACGGCGTTTTCTGATCCCAATTTACCCATTGCACATGATCCACCGTAATGCCATGTAGTGAGAGAAAAATGGCGAGCATAACACTCGTAATATTCATCCGACTTCAATTTATGATTTTCACAACCAGGGAACGGTGTGTCAATCAAACGACCATCTAAAGCTTGAAAGGTTTTGGTATTTTCTACCATATTCATAATAAATTTGATGCCTGTAAAGTAAAATACCAAGAACCCAAAGTTTTATAAAATATGTATATACCTATAACACCTAGATGTTATATTGTTTGACATTGTAATTCTTAAAATTTAGTAACCTCATTCAAAATCATAAGAAGTGTGCCCCAAGTATAACACATTTTTTCAGACGAAAAAAATTGTTTTGATATTATTTTAGTAAATTTTTCTTCTTCCAGAGGTCATTGATAAACATAATAACATTTTGTAAACTGATTTTGTTTGTTTAACCATGAATTCTGTAATTAGAATTTTTTTTAAACATCGAAAATTTCAAAAGGCTGCTCAGTTAGCAGTTTGATTTTTTGCATTTTTGCAATTCATTTAAAAATTATATATTTACTTATATAACACTATGTATTTACATAGTGTAATTTATATAAGTAAATATTAAAGGTTGGTTTAAAATTTAAAACCAGAGTTTTGCTTACTTTCTACAAATCGTTTAATGTCTGATTCATTATCGAGATATTTTGGATCTATTAGTGGTGGGTCCTTAGGTTCTTTACTGCGTAGTAAAATCTCTCCTCGGCTGACAAGTCTATTAACGGTCAACTGAATCATAAACGAATCCAATCCATTGGCTTCCTTGTAATATTTTTGTAGGATTCCAGGCTTTATATTCAAAGCCACTTCGGACATTTTAGCAGACTCTTCGTTGACAGCAACAGGACTTCCCAAACTAGTAAACTGTAAGTCTGGCCAATGTGCATGGCCTAAATTTTTGGCAATAGTCGATGAGACAAAACCTGTTGTGTCAACCCCAGCCCAGTTTAAGGGTCCCGTGCCCCGTAAATAATAGTCTACCCAGGAGGAAAATGTCAAATCTCTATCTGGGATGTAAGAAGCAGTTTCGTTGATGATAAAAGGACCCACCAAAGTTGCAATATGGTCTTGCAAATTTTTCCCAACACCAGGCAAATCAACTTTGACTGCAATCTATTATTAAATATTATTTTCATTAAATATTGCAATATAAAGAGAGTGTGAGTGAATTAATATTAAGGGAAGTTCAATGTTGAAACCTGGAACTGTCCACATAAATATAAGTGTATTAAGTATTAAAGTTAAATTACGTACACACATTTTCACATATCGTCGTATTAATCGTGAAAGGCGACTACTTGATTTACGATATCTTAAAAATGCGACCACTTATTATATATGATTTAGAAATCAAGTTGTCGCATTTTTAAGATATTGGACATCATAAGTGGCGTATTAAGAGGGGCTTAGGGGGTTGAAGCCCCCCCCAAGGGTTTGGACTTTACAAATAAAAATAGGTTTTTTCCAACCTAAAGTAAGGTATTCACCTAAGGTTTTCACCGTGAAAAGTGATATCGTGAAATTTTTCACGGCAGTTTTCATTTCTCAGTATTCACTTAAAAATAAGTTCACGGTGAAAAAGATTTCACCACAACGTTCCACGATCAAATTCCACTGCTTCGTGTCGTGAAAACATGTACATTCTTTTCACGGGTTCTCACCGTGAAAAGTTTTCGCCGTGAAATCAATAGGTGAATACTAGGCTTAACAAAAAATGTTATTTTGCCGTAAAATGCAAAAATCTCAAAATTTTTCCAATTTCCATTGATTTTGACCTAAACGCTCCTGGACATCAGGTTGTCGCTTTTTATGATTAAGACGACTACATTATTCTTTAAAAACTGGAAAAATTAAGAATTGTTAATAACTTACGTCGTGTGATTTTAATTGCTCTTTTGGACCGATGCCGGAACGCAACAAAATTGTGGGGGAACTAATAGCACCTAATTGTATCAAAATAATGAAATATTAAACAAAAAGTGGCGAAATATATATTATAGAATATTTTATCTCAGTTTTGTTATATTATGGAAACTCCTTTAAGTAATTATACCCGCGCTAAGGATTACTTCATTCTTGGCGTAGGCTACTAGTATTTGACCATGTCGGTTATATTGGACTCCCACCACCTTCGTAGTCCCATCTTTGAATATCACCTTCCAATTTAAATATCACAGCTCTTTCACATTTTAATATTTTTGTTGTTCGACAAAATGATGCCTTTGATTGTCACTAATTTTTGTATTATGTTAATGTTTATCAGTAGTTAGATTTTTATTTAATAATGTAATGATTATACATATTTAATAAATAAAAAAGTAGAGATCCATTCGCTATATTGATATTTTCAACTTTCTATTATTTTTAACCGTTACGATACATACGGCCATTTACACGTTTGACTTTTAATGGAAGACATGCACTATACTGTATACACTATACTACACACTAGACTTGCCTTATCCACGTGGGAGAATTTGTAAATTGACAAGTTGCTTCTGGTTTTTCTTATAGGTTCTATAAATGCTTGAAATGCTCCCATTCTATAGCCATTGGTTTGAAAATTGCTTTGAATAGTAGAAAAACCTAGTACAAATATATCATTTGTAAATAATTGAATTTCAGTGATTACGACTTATTTGTATTTGATTCCAATTTACTAGCTTATACCCTCTTGATAATTTGCATTGTAATCTATCGATGGATATCCCAACTCTTTTACAGCCCGAAGGATATATTTACCCATTCCGGGGTACTCTGAGAATTTAACCGTTAGTGGTCCACCTTTAGAATGATATTTACTAGTTTCAATGTCCATTTTGTCTTGGCACAGAAAATTTTCTGATTTTTTGAAGTATTCGAGAACGTTTTCATATTTCCAGCGATTGTCTTCGGTTATGTTGGCCCACAAATTATAGTCCTCAGGGTGACCCCTTGCATACATCATATAATGCAAATTGTTTGATCCTCCTGAAAAATACGAAAATGTGTATTAGATTTGTTTAGACATTTAGCAGAATTTCTTCCAATAACAATATAATTTATAAACTGTTTGAAAAACTATATACAAGTTTTTCTCACCCAAATTCAATCCTCTATGCCAATTGCTGGCCTAAATGAACACAATATAGCTTTTTAATGTTTATCAATAAATTTAAATAATTTGCTACTTCATTTCTAATCCAATTTCTTGTTCAAAAAATTAAAACAAATATAATTTGTCGCATTTGAAATTATTGAAAAAAAAATTAGCTACTTGATCATTCATTGCACGACAGGCTTTCTTTTGAGGAACAGTTTTGTAATTCCAATTGACTCCAGGTTGCGTTAACATGAACACCGTATTCCCAGGAGTATATGTCCCAGGATAAGGTTCCCCTCCCGCTTCCAAAAGTAAGACTTTGTAGGATTCCGACAATCTATTTGCAACAACTGAACCACTGGCACCTCCTCCAACTATTTTATTAATTATAATTAATTAACATGTAATAAAATAATACGTCAAACTCTTATACATAGTAATCAACCTTGAAAAGATTGGAAATCAAATGGATATTGTATTAAATATATTTGAATTGATTTTTTGATAGTTTCAGACCCATAATGAATTTACTTACCAACAATGAAATCAAATGTATCCTCATGGTCATAAATTGAAGCTTTAATTCGATCTCCAATACTGTCTATAGTATTGTGGAGGAATATTGAAGGTCCTACTAGAAAAACTGAGGCGTACAGTACACATGAAAACAAATACTGACAATAACCAATTTGGATTGCCATGTCTATAATTGATGATCTTTGAGACAAATTTATATTTTATATAAATAAGTTAGCAATACCCAATAAAAAATCGTATTAAATAAATTAAATAAATTAAATAAATTAAATATAAATCAATAAATATAATTAAATCAAGTATTAAATGTAAAACAGTCAGTGCACTCACAGAGACTAAAGCTACCAGAATAATAATGAAAATCTAATTTTGAGAATATCGTACAGAGCGGGACAAAACATTCTACTGTGTTTACTAAAAATTAATTAAATAAGGGATATCATATTTATCGTGTAATGTCCTATATAAAATTTTTGCTTTTATCATTCTATATTGTGTGATAATAATTATAATTAAAATAATATATGTAGTTACTATATGCCTTCTTTATATTGGTAATAGTGATCACAGTGGTCTGGTCGCTGATTAAACACTCCTTATCAAGACATGCATGACAACTCTTCCGACATGCATCTCCCATGCTCAGTCTTTACGTAAGCACTCCACCTTATATCAACATTTGTGGTGTTATTATATTATGTAGGTACTTATGAATAGTGAATAGTGAGTATATAGTTATTGATCTGTTGAATGTCGCCGTTCAGGGATAATTATATATACGACCGTTCAGACGTAGACAGCTAAGGCTGAAATGCGTCGACGAGACGTGACTACGCGATACTCTGGGGCAGTGGCGTATTTAGGGGGGCTTAGTGGGCTGAACCCCCCAATTTTTTTTTAGACTTTACACTAGATAAAAACAGGTTTCCTCCAAAATCTCAGAAGAAGAGTTTATTTTTGTCGTAAAAATTCAAAAAAAATCAAAACTTTTCGCGCTACGCGCGATATTGTCACAATTTACATTAATTTTTATCTACATTTGCCCAATTTTTGGCAAAATTTGAATTTTTTCTGTAATTGACATAGTTTTTGACCTAAATTTATGCAAATTTGAGTTAAAATTTATCGAGCTGCGTATATCACACAGGTTTTTTCCAGCCCCCGCCCCAATGTCTGACCTGGATACGCCCCTGCTCTGGGGCCTCTCTCTTCGCCAATCCTAACATTGTGTTTGAGCACAGTCAACAACAACAAAATGTACTTTGTCAAACATCAACAAAACCGGCGATAAAACTGAACTAGAGTGAATTTTGGGAGGTAACATTATATTATAGGTCATTAACACTGCAGGGTCGTCACAACGTGAACATTATATCAAGGTGACAAATTGCACGAGTTGAACTGCATGCTATTAGTCAACACATGTAGCTACAATGAATCCTGTTAGCTGGGTAAGTTAGTTTTCGAAAAAATGAAAATCTCCCACACAAGATCATTTCAGACCATAATTACATTAAGTTGACACAAGTAATGTGTAAGATTGCATGAGTTATTCAACTTGTACAGTCCAGCTCCATATTGTGTATGGCGTGCCATGCGCATGCGACGTACAATACGTGGAATGCTACGCGTTTTTATGGTGTTGAATTGTACGTCATGTTAGTGGGATCCAATGTTGTGGACCTGACTGATAGTTACTATAATAACCTCACATATTGGAATGTCGTACATTACATATATTTTTTTTATTGTCCGTTTTCTGGTTTTTGTAAAAAACTACCTATTAATTTAGGCAACTATTTTTTGTTCTTGGGAGTATAAAATGGTGTTCCTATGAACTAAAACTGATTCCTAAGTAAGAATAAGTGATTCCCTGTTAAATTGTTCCTGAGGAACCAAATATTGTGTAATGATTTTCACTGCCTATTTTTATTTATTCTGTATATGAATTTAAAGTGAATTGTTTTTATTAATTGAATTTATTTGGTGGGTTGATGCAGTACCGTAACGATGGGGAGGGTGGGTGAGGAACGTCCTCACGGCCGGGACACAAAAGGCCGGGCCAGAATGAATGGCCTATCTATTACAATAAGACGTTCCCGGGTCTACACTTCTGCCGTGTTATAAATTGTCAATCTGCGGCTGCGGTAAGCTCCTAAACTACTGCACCCATGAATGTGTGCAATATATGAAATTAAAGCTAATAGTCCCGAGTTACATCTCGACAAATAAAATTTTACAAAAAACTAACTTTAATTGTCAAATTAACCTCTTGACCTCGGCAAAAAACTCGCATAAAAAAGCAGTGCGATGTATCACATTGAAAACCCTTCGTCCTAAAAAAAGGTATGCTTATTAATAGACTCAGGTAATAGAAAGCAAAGTAGATAAACCCATGAACTCAATAACCAACATTCATTTGGAGCAATACGCATTGTATTTAGTTTTACATTTATCTAAAACTATGTTAAAATGTAAATGCTACTATTAAAAAACTGCTTGGCAATAGTTAACGATAAGAGGCAACAATTGAGGATAACAGGCAACAATTGAGGATAACAGGCAACAATTGAGGATAACAGGCAACAATTGAGGACAACAGGCAACAACTGAGGACAACAGGCAATAATTGACGATAACAGGCAACAATTGGCAACAAGGACAAGTGGGTACAATTGACGACAAGAGGGTACAATTGATGACAAGATGGTACAATTTACGACAAGAGGTTACAAGTTAGTACAAGAAAGTATAATTGACTACAAGAGGGTACAAGTTAGGACAACAAAGTGTAATTGAGGACAATAGTATACAAATTAGGAAAATAAATTACAATTGACAGCAAGGGGATACAAATGACCACAGAAGAGGACAAGTGACCACGAAAGGGTACAAATGACCACGAGAGGGTAGAAGGGACGACAAGTTGGGTACAATTGAAGACAAGATGGTGATAATTCAAGATATAGGCAACAATTGACGATATAGAACAACAAATGACGATATGGGACAACAATTGACGATATAGAAGAACAAATGACGATATAGACCAACAATTGACGATACATTTTATATGCTCTCTGCTAATTCATAATTGTAAGCATTCACCCCATAAACATTTGTGACTTCGTTCGCTTATGGCAGTGCGGCCCGGAGGGCCGTGAATATCCATCTATTACGTGACCATTACATGT
>JAQFYB010007946.1:0-10272 GCA_034694085.1 Pogonognathellus longicornis
GAAAGCAAGTTAGAAATTCAAGCGAACTGAACTCATGATCAAAATTGGATGTTACATCTGGCCTCTAGGTCCTGTGCGGCGACGACTAACAATTATATGTGATTATCTTTTACTTCATGCTTGTAATTAGGCAAAAGAATAAAAAAGACTTTGCTACACAATGCTGAGGTTACAGAGCAACGATTATAACGTAATTAAAGCGTCTTAATGTTTGGTAAACTATCTCTTGTAAGTAAGTCGCCATTGCCATCGCCAGCAGATGTAATTTATCTTTAACACAACACATAAGCTTCATCCATCCATCCATCTCAACCAGCCAGACCAGATATCACAAAACCTACTTACATTACAGACCTACTGCAACTAGAATACATATACCTCGCAATGTAGACAAAACATCTCGAGTGTTGTGTTAGATCAAAACAATTTCTTTTTAACAGCTCATACAAATGCTTAACTTAAAGAGGACGGCAATAGCAATACGGCAATACAATACGTAACACAAAACACCAGCTTTAAGTATATAGCGTGTTTTTACAGGTGTGTAATGTGTGTAGTGTGTTTTGTTGTGTGGTATGTATGTTTGTATGTAGTAGGTAGGGTAGGTTGTGTATGTCAGTATGTACATGTAGATGTTGTTTGGGTGTCGGTGTGTGTACTCTATTCTTATGATATCGTTATTACTTGATTTGAGACAAGCGATCAAGAATCGACGAGATAGTGAGTTGTGTGTGAGTTGAGTGAGAATCGGGAAGAGATGTATGTAGTGATGTACATAGGGATGAGACTCTCTCATGGAAAGAAGATGAAGGGATGCGGAGTCTTCTCCCGACTATCTATAAAGTGTTTCTTTCTCGTCATGTTGTGTTTGAAAAATAGCTTGTATGTGAAGATTAAGTACAAAAGAACCTGCTCGCTCTCTGTACTTATAATCTTGAAGAGTGAAGCGAAGTTCCCCATTTTAATCATTTGTTGCATCCAGCTATTATAATACGTCAATAATTATCTATCGGCTACAAAAAAGTGAAATCATTATTCTTTTAGTTAATAAATCTGCACAGGAAAAAATGATTACGTATAGATTCAATGCGCTTCTTGTATATATACCACAAAATGTGTAATTAGCTGATTCAGTAGACGAAAATGAAAGTTGAATTGAAATAATTGTTACTTAACTACACCTGACTGTATCAATTCACAGGAAAACACAAGTACTGTATAGAGTTAAGTGCTAGTGTTACTCAGTACTACAGAGGCAGTTGATGAATACATGTAATACTAGAATTCTGAATCATAGGTACAAATAAATATTATATACCTAGGTATGACCAATACAAGTTGGTTATATTATACAACAGTATCTTATTAAATTCATGACTTACTAGGTATAAAAGCATTGCATCGTACACAAGATAAGCATTTAGTTGCTACCAGTAGTTGTGAGTAGTCTGACTAAATGAATTATTATTGTAGTCCAAGTATCATCAGCACAACTGCAGCATTGCTGTTGGATTGTAATTATTTATTAATGTTCTATGTACAATAATGTGTGTCTGCTCTTAAATCTCTTTCTTGTTTACTACCATCTTAACCGTGAAGGAAATACAAGTGACTCTGCGAGAAACACTCAAAGCTTCTTTAAGAACAGCAGTGTAATAATTGTCTGTTTCTTGAAAGTATGTGTCTTTCCTGTACACTCCTGATGGTTTAATGATTCTTTTTTTAATTCTTTCTCAAGACACTAACGATGAGTAAGTTAACGAGTAGTGTACTTAGGTAGATAGGTTTTTGTTTTTATTTATACTGCAGGTATATTGCCAATAATATTTAAGAATAAATAAATACAGTCACTGCTTGTGTGAGTCTAAATGATTCTGCTGCTTCTGAATTGTATCATATAGAATCACACATAGAAGAATGTATGGTATCTCTGTATGAATATTAGTAATTACACTGTTGTATGTTTCTTGTGGTTTTATTGTTGATAGTTGTAAAGATAGTTCATTTGCTGGTCTTTTCTTGTCTGGTTTGGATGTTGAGTCCACTGGAGCATCATGGTTACATACTAGATTTAATTCAATATTTGCTATCATTAAAGATTAACATTTTTACGAGTTGGTAAAACTGTTTGGATTTGAAACAAACAAGCAGGGAGGTAGAAGGAAAACAAAATGAGTAGGTACGAGCTCATAACATGTTGTTGTTTATAAATGTAAGTATTACTGCTCAAAACGTACACATACACTGGAAAGGCAAATGATATTATATCTGTGTATAGGTAATAGTTGTATGCATGCTGGGCCAGTAGCCTTAAAGCATTAATACTAATAATATTTATGAAGCATCATCTTGCTATCTAGTCCACTTAAATATTCGTGCACACATAGTTGCTAATACATAATAGTTGCCTTACTTAGGTGGCAAGTTCTGGTCAATAAATTTTTACGAGTTTTAATCATTGGCTTGGCTGCCTTAGCCTCATTTCTAAATTGCAAGCACTAAAGGGCAAAGGATGAGATGTGCAACATGAACACGAAATGAATAAACTGTTAAGAGAAGCAACAGAAGCATTAGTAAAAGCAGTCTCTGTGTAGTAGATGTGTGGTAGTAAAGGATAAAGCTGGGTAAATCAAACACTGTAGTGTGTTTGTGTATATTTACATACATTATACAATGGTTAATATGAAAATGAGACTTGACTTGTAGTATGATATGGCTCTTAAGAAGATTATAGTAATAGTGTATTATGTACACGATATAATACTCCACGTAATGTATCGTAGCAAGAAAACCATCATAATTAGAATGTAAGCTTACATTCACAGATAAACGTTAGTATGCTATTAGCTACGCCGGCCGGTCAACTCAAAACTTACCACACACACATAAGTAAACATTTTCTTTACATCCAGTTTCCTTTTATTATAATCGTCTTCATACATACATTACGTGTTATAACATTATGATTAAACTCATGTACCCAAACTATCCATTTAGATTTAGTGTATCAAAAGATAACAATCAACTCAATACTATTAAACTACTAAATCTATCTCTATCTCTAAACTGTTATACATACTCCAATAGAACTTCTAGTAGCAAATTTCTATATAGCCATGATACATGTTTAATTTTTATTTTCTATACCTAAACTTATATACAAATATCTAAATAAATACGTAGTATGCAAAAGTGTTCTATTTTATGCTAAGTATACTTAGTAAGGTGATGTTCGGTCGCAGTCTTGTTTATGGGCACTACATTACATTCACAACCAAATGTATATGTCGTGCTCACACTATGCGGTAGAAATTGTAGTACAATAAATCCTTACTACCTATATACTACGGTTCACATTTATATTTACATCCTGTAACTTGCAATACAATAAGCGCAAGTACCTACTTCGCTTTTTTACATGTAACAAGCTTAAAAACAACAGCAACCTTTTTGCATGACATGCTGTTGCGAAATGAACGTTTATCATAACGCGTAGTAAATGTGTACTAGGTAGCTATTACCTATATACTGCTTATGACAACTTTTACGATGGTGCTATGAGCGTGATGTACACTGTGATGCTTGCAAACACTTACTGTTATAATACACAAACAAAGCCTTTAACGTTTAACGAAATAAAGGAATTCTACTAAAGAGCCATGTGCTTATTAACTCGTAAGGCTTTGCATTCTCAAGGACACTTAATACGATTAACATTAATTTAATATCTCGTTAATTTTCCAAATCCTGTTATTACTTTCATAGACGTTTCCTCAATTATAAACTGCCCCTAAAAATAATCGTGTTGTTTGTTTCATTAACACATTTTATAACAAGCATATTATGGTATCTGAGCAATTTATCACTTTTGAATAAAACAGTAGCAATACTCAGTATGTTAAGCACTATTTGTGGCTGTAACGATGAGGGGGTTCTCAATAACAATTTTTATATCTTTAGCTCTTACACTATCTCCCAATTGCACTCTATTGACATTCATTATCGAGTAAAGTATTTTGTACTGTGGATGTGCTGACATTATACCTACATCGACTCGTAAATTTTACATTTGAATGAGGGAAGGAAAGAGGGGAATATATTATATAATCGGAAATCGACAAGGTGCAAATATTGACTCGTTTTATAAGGATAAGTAAGATATAACAACAAAAAACGCATATTATTAAAGACATGAATGTTCAAAGTAAGTCATACATAAATATATTTGCCTTTATTGCATTTAGGAAAGTATCTGGCATAATGGGCATAAAGCTTAAAGGAGGAGTACCTAGCTCACTAGTAGCTGTTGGGGAAGAGCAATATACTTACCCGTGTGAGAACGTGGGATCGTAGTAGTTATGCACATTTGGATAAGTGGTGCTGCTACTGTTAGGTTAGAGTTCCTCATATATGTACATAGTGTACTTTTATACACATAGGCTCGACTGTAAGAGCGTAGCAACTGTCTCTTGGAAAAATATTATTCTATGTCTTAACATAATTTCCTTCTTCACTCGACTCAATTTCAATAACTCTAGGCTGTCCAATTTGCTCGAATGACACACATAATGTAATCCGCAACTAGGAAGAAAGAGACGAAGACGAGCACTAAACTAGATATTCCTATTACCTACATTATTATTGAGTGAATCACCCGCTACTACTTTTACTTTTACCATACAGCATGTATATACATACATAGGATATGAAAATGTACTTAGAGATTTTACCTCCAGTAGTCTATCCCACCTTGTATCCCTTTCTTATACTTTCCTTATGTTAAGCATGTTACTACTTTTTTGCCTTTGGTATAATGTAGCTATGTATAATACATCCTTTCCACAACTCACAATATAAAATTTGTATTTTAGAACACATAACTTTGTTACTATATGTGTAACAACTTGGCTCACTCCCATTACCCGTGGTAGTACAAGAGTAGGTAGTAGGTTTGTACTAGTTGAAGCATGCTTGGTACACACACATGTATGGATGGGGACAAAATACTCTTGGAGAGAGAAACGAGCCAGTGAAGTGTAGAAACAGAGAGCGAGCGCAATAATGATATTAGAGAATAAAGTAGAGGAAGCGAAAATATAAAGGACGCTGCTTCTTTCTCGTCAGAAGAAGAAAGAACAGTGTCTTTTACTTACTTGGAGAGTGTAGTGTAGGGAGATGGGATAAAGCAACCAGGCTTTAGGATACTTAGGAGGTCTAGTCAGACTTGACTTGGGCTCTAATGGTGTTCAAACATACATGGTGAGTAGTATCTCTTAAAAATATACAAACACACATAAATACAGACATAGTATACATGGATCTCCTTTTTAAATAAGTATCGAGAAGGGTTTGCTTCGTGATGTCGCATACAACACATACATTTATTGTTAGTGAGTCGAGCTGATGGAAAGGTAACTTGTATTTTGTGTTGCAATGTTTCCTACGTACATTATGCCTGTAGGTATATGGAGAGAAAGAGACCCTTAATATTCTTACGTGTTATGGTTGTAAGAGTTAAAATGTGAAATGGGTGTTTCTTTCTACCTGCTTTCACTTTAGCGGGTTAGTGAGAGGAAGAGAATGAAGTAAAGGAGTGAATCACCAAACCCTTTTTACTTCAAATTAGAATAAGACGACGAAAACAGAAAGAAAGAGACACTGCCAACGGAGAGTCACTGACAGAATAGATTGAGATATTGATAAAATAAAGTGTAAAAGTGCACATGTATGTCGAAATAAGCTTTTAAAATTGCAATTTAGCCGTGTCATGGGCAATGTATTCTCGAATATATTGTAGCCACCTACTTATATCACTGTACTACCTACCACTATGCAAACTCCCTACATATCATACAGACATACATGGGAATACTACTAAGTACTCAGAACGTACTCCTACAGTATAGTCAAAAACTACATTGCTCCTTGCATACTTTATTTTTCTGTTTGTAAATTGTAGACAGAAAAATAGAAATGTGTTTTAGTGCCATTACTATTACTTACTCCATATATAGCTATAAAACAAAGTCAACATTCCTAGTACACTAATACTTATCCGTACTAGAGTGTTTTTGCACACACAAATACACACGTTAGTATTTAACTGTACTACTATAGGTATGCATGCACATACAGTAGAATGTCGTACTTACAAAAATAAAATCTATCTGAATGGATGTAAATAGGAGTGGTAGTGTTGTATCCTGAAGTCAAAGTAGACGCGACTCATCTTTATATTTATAAGAGAGTAGCCTCCTATCTAGGTTGACTACTACTAGTGGAATAATGCAGCCAATAATTTCATTTTGCTCAGAGCAAAATCAATAGAATTGTGTAGACGAGGGAGAATGTAATTTATTGCAAAGGATTCAGCTCGCTTTGAAGTTATCCAAACGCTCATTTTTCCTGGTAGATCAGATGAATACCATAGTACTACAACTACAACCTTCTCCTTATACACAGAAACTAGGCAGTAGGTATTTACAACTCATACAAAATATACATACAATGCCACACATCGAAATAAGAAAACTAAATATACCATACATACAGTTTGCTATATTTCTAATAGTTTGACTAGAAGCATTACCGCCAGTGTATGTAGTGCATGTTGTATGTATGTGCTTGTGCCTGGATATAAGTAATATAATGTAAAAATCCACATCCATACATACTACATATGCATGCATACCTACACATGTAGTTGGAAGAACATCGTTAGACACTCACATCACATCAACCAATACTACAATACACATTGATATGTATGTAACGTAATGTAATAAGTACTAGTTGGGTCTGCCCGACCGTATATTACTCCAGCACTTACACTAAACATGTAAGTACATAGCTAGACCTATATGGTTAATATATGAAAATGCAGATCAAGCAAATGTGCTGCTTCGCAGAGTTTTCCTGATCTGAACTGTAGTGTTGTACGTACACTGACGACACATCCACCAGTTTGCTTACATAGTGCTTTGGTTACGTTTACTTTCGTGTGCATTTAGTATAAATACCTTCAGCCAACAACTACAAAACTACTGAGTGAGTCCTTGTATGTGTATAGTCATATGCGTTCTATTTTCTGCGTTAGGTGGCTTGGCTAAACTACAAAGAATATATTTATAAAGGTAATAGTGTGTAGGTGAATGTATGTTTAGAAAATGTATGTAGTAGAAGTATGTAAAGTATGTATGTAGCTCTGTGTGTGTACGAGATGGAAAGAAAGTATCTGTAAAAAGCTAAGGGAGAAAGCAAGTCTTGGAAGCGTAAGCGGTGTTTCTCTGTGTGTAGGTATACATAGAGAGTATGGAGACTAAGTATGGGATTGATGATAGGAAAGAATAGAATAGTGAAGAATCTGCATGTTGTATATGTACACAGTGAGAAGATAGAAGACGTAGAAGAAAGTGTCCGAATAACTCTAATGGCAACGCCCCACGGCACAAGATTTAGATGGAAATGGAAAAAACTTTTTTCTTTCTGTGCTTTTAGTAGAGCATTTGCACTACAGGAAAGATAGGCACGAGCATGAGGAGGATGATGAAATAAATACAAGAATTCTACTCCTACCTTAACTTAAAGCTTGTCTCCTCTCTCTCTCTCTCCCTGTCCTCTTTCCAATGCATTGTCAAACCAAACGAAAGAAACTTTCTACAAATTCTAGATCTACTATACAATTTTCTCCAAATAATGTGCTATCAAATTTATAACTATTACTCTATTACTTCAATGCACTCAAATGAACACAATATTGCAGCGCTATCATCCAATAATCACTAGAACATGTTCTATATTTGCTAGCACTAAAAATACATACCTTTAATTCCAACTAATCCTTCTGTAGATAAAGTATTGCCAACAAAATTAGTAAACTATTTTTATTTAGACATACAATACACATCACACAATTAAAATCAATCTGTCATTGGTAAAACTTGAATTATAAAATCTCTACTGAAAATTATTGTTGTGGACTTCACAATATTTATTATGTATAATAGATTGTTCCGAATCAAATAGGTCTTTTCATGTTATTTCATGTGTTAGTATGTAAAAATGGTTGAGAGTAAGTTAAGACAGTATTGGGCTATAGTATTTTATTAGATTGGGATGTTGGCAGTTAGGTACAGAGATTTTGCAATAAGAGTAGCAGTAAAGTTAAGAATTTATATAAGGAAAGCATTTGCGCATAGCATTAGGTTCTCGTTTTGGCTGTAAAGGATTTTAAAGACGGAGTCTTGACTTAGCTTTGACTTTTAGTTCGGGTCGTTTGGTTTATTTTCCGGCTAAGTCAGTTTACTTTGGTTTAGAGTGTAACTAGTGAGCCTTGGCATGATAAGATTTTTTATATGAATATAGTTGGGAATCGAGCGAGTTGACTTGGAGTTTAGTTTTAGTTTTCTCTCACATTGAATTCCTTATTTCGGACAAAGATTTACACAAACGATCTATTTGCAAAACCGATTTCCTCGCCCTCGCAACTTTTAAGAAATACCCAATCAGTTCTCACCCGAAATTTCCCTTGCCAATACTCCTAACTCATCTATCTTGTAGGATTCCTTTATACGTGCTTTTGTTTAGAATTAGGATCCCGAGTTCTATTTTCTTTGACTGACTTCGTTCGACTTGTTACATAAATACAAAAGATGTGTCTTCAGTTTGACTTGCCCAGATGAGTCTAGTAAAGTCTACATGGCCTGCCAAGCATTTTATATTCTATTATTATATTAAGGAGAATTTTACTTGCGACTGTATCTGTGAATTCTGCTCCAACCAATATATACATGCCATACTTAAGTATTCCACATCTATCTGTATTTCCCGTCCCACCAACCAACTTCATACTCTTGAACTACAACACTAACCATTTCTACTACTCATAGCCATTTATTCAATCAATATTCTCTATACCTAAGCTATTTTGAATTCTTCCTTCGTCATTGTTCCCGTAATTGTCTTGTCTATCTTCTGTCTCCTTCTTAACAGTACAAATTCAATTTATTTTTGATAAACAATTGCGATTTTTCCTTTCAGACTCGCGAGGTAAGTAAAGCAAACCAATAAATATGTACATGGAATAGATGATTCTCTTCTTCACTGTGTGGTATTCTACTACTTGCTATGCATTACCTTCGTTATGCGCAGTAGATGCTTCAATACAATAATGCAGACCACACTATACACTACCACAGCTATTGTGTAGTAACTCAAGTCTAGCTAACGACCTGCTGTACATTTAAATGAAAACTTTATTACCTAGGTGTATCTTGAAAAATATGCAAAACTGTTAAATAATTAAATCTTAATCTGATCGGATCTTTTATGTTAAAGAAAAGGATTGGGACATTAGATGACTACATTATTAAATTATTACTCAGAGTAAATGAGGTTTCGGCTAGAGATGAAAATGAAATTGTATTTATGAGTTTAGTAAAAAGGAGACTTATAGGAGGAAAACGAAAGAAAGTAGTCTTCTTGTTGACTGTAAATACTTTTTTAGCATAGAGTTGGCGTAATAACATAATGCTATCTCACTACACACACTGAATGTACACGTTATTGGATTGGTAGCTATAAACATGTTGGTCGAATTAGTTTCTAAACCGGTTTGAAAATGCGCAAAGTGCATTGTAAAGTCGTGGGAGGTAGGCAGAGAGGCTAATGTAATTTAACTGATACAAGCACGGGTAGTATAGTAGTAGTACCTTAAGTAACTACCTAAGTAAGCAGGTATGATTGTGAGCACTAGCAGAGCAAGCATCACATTATTACGATGATAACTAAACAGCTAATATGTAATACATTTATGCTGTAGTTCATTTCTTGAACATTCAAGACGAAGACTACATGCATGCTCCTTATAGTAGTGCCTTTACATACATACATGAATAGCAGTAGGAATTGCAGCTCTTCTGGTTACTCGCAGCCCATGTACCTTTACACACTGCACACGGTTACATTAGACAGGAGAGCATAACCAAATGAGACAAGCACAAGGCCCCAGCCAGAAGCATAATAAAATAGTTATGCAATAAACCTACAAAATATTGAACGAGGCTTAGGATATTGCAAACGCCCTCAATGGACTTTAGATTGGAAACGTTTACATATTATTATTACCAAGGAAAGGGAAAAACGCCTGAGGAAATGAAAACACAGAGAGAAAGAGTGAGTCGCTACAAGAGCTCAAGTTTGCATATTTTAACGGCAAATAAATCTGGGGAATAGTGGTTTAAGTTGATGGAAAGTATAGCTTTGCATATAAAA
>JAQFYB010007947.1:0-10270 GCA_034694085.1 Pogonognathellus longicornis
CTGTGAATGGTAAAGATGAGAGCCATGGCCATGACTAAGGTGAGATGCGGATGATGATGAACTTAAGACAGATAACTTGGGGAAGTTTCGTTTGCCCCTTTGTCGACGAGTTTTCCACCGGGGGAAAAACTGTGACAAAAAGTCCTGTGTAGCTTGATGCTGTAAAATAGCACAATTCAAAGTAAGTTAACGTATTGATGTGGAGGATATTATTTCACCATAAGTTTAGTCGTTATATTTTTTACTGTGACTGCATTAAATAAACAATTACCGCAGTTCTTCCAGAGGAAGCTGAAGAAGATGTTACTAAACTTCCTTCCATCTTTTCTCTTAACTCCCAGAACAGACGTTCCCACTCTGCGTTGGAACATCGCAGCAGTTCATTAAGTACTAAGAGACTTCCGTGGCATCTATCATCTTTGGTGACTCCCTTTTCCTTTATGTTGGGTGCACCGTACTCCCCACTAAAACCTTGTTTAGCTTCATCAAAGCACAATTTGTAATAATGAGTCTGTGTTTGTGTTTTTTCTCTCTGAGCAGTCACTATAAGAGCATATCTCAACGCTTTAACCGCTCCTTCCCTTATGTTTGCCTTCGGATCACGCACGGCATTAAATATAACATCAAAAAACTGTTGCACTTGTTGAAAGAAAAATGTGGGAGTAGCAACTGCTAATTCTTTAAGCACAAGCACAGCAGCAAGACGTTTTCCTTCGTGACGGTCCGACGCTGAGAGCCACTCAAATGCTCTTTTCACTTCCACATCAATATATTCAGTTGAATACGTCCCCGACACCAAGGCAAGTTTCCCCACCGCCTTAGCAGCCATTTCCATAACTTCAATATCCGACGACGGAAAGGTGTTACGCAAATAATTTGCGAATCGCGAAATTCTTGTTGATGTATTGCCTACATCTACTCCTATGAGGGATTCTAAAACGAATAAGAAAATACGGATGTAAAATACCAGAAATATAATTAGTAATTTTAACTTACTAATTATTATTACCAATAGCAAGAATAGCTCCTTTTCTTTCGCAGATTTCAGAGGACGACACCATATCAAAAATGTGATGATTGAACTCATCCATAAAAGCTGTCAGTTCCTCCACCGAAACTTCACGAAGCTCCGTCGTTACCTAAAATTTTAGGATTACATTTATCATTTGACATTTCCTCACAACCCTTCTGTAACAAATCATGATTCCCACCTAGAGTAATTCCTTCAAATTAAATTACATACAAATACAGCATCTTACATAATGATACAAATCCCTCGCTGCTTTACATCTCTCTTCCTCATTCTTGGATTTTAAACCGGTGACAAATTGGTTCATTAAGGGCATCGTATTGGAGCCGCTACTACGAAATATTAACCCCCTTTGAAAATGCTTTTCCCTCGATGTTCCGGCGTACATCGTGCCAGAAGATGCCATTTTAATGAAATTTAGCACGGAAACACTATACTAGCTGCATCTGATCAAATAACTTGGTGGATTTCAATTTTAATACTTCCATTCGCTTTTAACCCCATCATCAGTGGCCCAGCCACACCAGGCGTCCCAAAACATCTAGAAAAGACAAAAAAATGTAAACAAACAGTACTACTCTGAAAACACATGTAATAACATTGATCATTTTGATTTTAACGTTTAATTAACTTGCTAAATATCTTACCCTTTGGAATTTCTAACAATTTTGATATTAGATATTCAAATGAATAAAAAAACAGGTCAAAGGTTGAAATTGCGAAAGGTTTGGTTTGTTTTTGTTGGTGTTTTAGGGATTGTTTCATCTGCGAAATGCGATGCACATTTTTCTGCATTGGCTTGGTGTTGAGTTGAACAATAACAACATTGAAAATGTTGCGCTACAAGACAATCAGGTGCGATTTGGAGAAGTGTGTCATCCAGCGCTTTGCTACGAATCTGTTTGGGATTGAGTTGGAGTGCAAAACAGAGCTCAAAGTTCTTTTTGCAGAGATTTTATGTGTGGGTGGGAGCTGGGAGGAAGGCTCTTCCAAAAAATCTTTGTCTAACATCTAAAGTCTAAATCCAAAAAGCAATTAAAAATTAACACCATTGATTGCCCAATTGCCTTTAACACCTATTTGTGCTACATGTAGGTCAAAATCAAATTGTCATTTAGTATTCTGTAAATTATTTTGCTGCTGGAGCGTTTTGTATAGTTGTGTCGTTGTGTTAATCTTGTCTTTGCATAATATTCATCTTTTGATGTTGAATCTTGTTAATGGTTTTCCTTAGCAATCACTAATATTTTCATCAACAAATAAAACAACAAGAAACGCGACATACAACAACATAAGATCTGCCGTTGTAATTTAGTTGTTGTAAGAGGCTTGGCTGTATTTGTTTATAATACTGTATATGTATCAATGTCCAAGGACACGCAGAAGCAGCTATTTACAAGAGAAAGCCCAAGGTAGTTATTAAATTAGAATTAGACCAAGCAGGTACATTAGTAGTGTTTGTTAAACAATAGTTAATAAGTGCAATTATGCAAATATCATCCCATTTATTTGCTGTAATTGCAGAGTAACACGTATTAACAATTAACAACGTCATTCCTTTAGATTTAATTATAGTTGGAATTACGTAAGAAGGAAGTAGGTAGAGCGTGTAGCTGTCAAAGAAAAATACAATCCAATCTTTTGTGGTGGTGATCTGGTGTACTGACTGTGGTAGTGATTCAACAAGCGTTGTGAATTTGTAGTGTTGAATAGACAAGATAGACAGTAGATTTTAGAGAGTCTTGCCTAGAAATTGTAATTTAAGTTCAAATAAAAGTATGAGTAGCAAAACAAAAAATAGCACTGCTTTGTCTCGGTTAAGACAAGATTATCTACGGTTAAAACGAGACCCAGTTCCTTATATTGTTGCAGAACCTTTACCAAGTAATATTTTAGAATGGTAAGTACTGATTTTTATGTTTACACAATTTTTTACATGCTTTTAAACTTTTTTGACATTTGTATGGTTGGTCGGGTGAGAATAAGAACAGGAAATGGTAGTAAAATGGTTTGTTTCATTATCCAGGCATTACATTGTACAAGGCCCTCCGCAGTCTCCATACGAAGGTGGTATGTACCATGGAAAGCTGAAATTTCCTCAAGAATTTCCGTTTAAACCTCCAAGTATTTACATAATCACTCCCAACGGACGGTAAGATTTTATTGTATTGCTATTGCTATTACATTATTGAAGAACGTCAAAATGTTGAATTAGTAAAAGTATGATGGAAATGGAAGCTTGAAATATAACAAATAATAAGAAATGTTTTCTTTTCAATTTTAGTTTCAAGACAAACACTCGTTTGTGCCTTTCTATATCGGATTTCCATCCTGATACGTGGAATCCAGCATGGTCAGTTGGTACTATTCTAACAGGACTTCTCTCGTTTATGGTAAAATCTCACACTTTTAGAATATTTCTTCCGATTCTTTTGTGTACTCATGTTAATTTATTACCTTATTTCGTTTAAATAGCTGGAAACAAGTCCAACTTTGGGTTCTATTGAAACGTCAGAGGGAGAGAAGAAATCGCTGGCAATAAAATCGATTGAATTTAACTTAAAAGATAAAGTGGTCTTGGAACTATTCCCCGAACTTGTTGAGGTAAACACATAATGTTAATGATTGTTACCGTTACCAACATTTCAGCGTTCATTGATCAATCCCAGAATTGTAATTTATAGCTTCTAAATATTTTATTTTTCTCAAACAGGAAATGAAACGCATGGCAGAAACACGTCTTAAATCGGTAACAGCGAATAATTCACATTCTTCAAATCCTCAAAAGTCGTCATCTTCAGCTCGTAGTGCAGGTTCGTCAAATAACTACCAAAACATGATAGCGACGGCTGTAGTAGCTGTTGGCTTCGGATTATTTGCTATTAGTGTGAGATATGTGCTGAAAAGTATCAGCTATGATCAACAGTGAACATTTTTACCCGCACTCACAAGTGATTAAGTCTCTACTTCAGTCATTCGTTCATCAGTTCAATCAAATAAAAAATATGTGAAATATGTAACTTTGCTGTTAAAACGTTTCTTATATGTTGTTTTTCTGGCCAATGCACAGGCTGTTCGAAATCTAAGGATAAGTAACGCAGTACTTATCCAACTTCCTCCCTCTCCCTTGATCTACTTCCGTGTTTCCTGTATTGGTACTGCAAACACGTGTTAAATTCTATACAAGCAATTAAAAATACTTTTTATTCGCACATCAGTCATTCCTTTCTTGCGTGTTATAATTATCGCCCTTCCATGCAGTTTCATTAGTGCCTCCAGGTGCCTCATAAATATTCTAAGTGGCCGGGGCTATTTTAGCCTTGTATAGTTCATGTTAGGGTACATAATGAATTCACTACACGATTGAATTTTTAATCTGAAGGTTTTATTACGAAGTTGTAGCGCTTACTGACAAACCGGCTTAGGAATAAATTGTCTATACTAATTTTACAAAATGAAATACACCCTATGTTATAATATGAAAGATAAATTCCAATATAAGTCAAAAATACAACGATTTGAGTATAATTTTTAAAAAACGGTGTAAAACGTATAACATATTTCGATTTTCATTGGCTATTAAACCGCTGTTCTTAGGCCATTGAGACTGACACCTTTACTGAGTTGTTTGTGATACTGTCCTTGACTACTTCCTCCGTCTTTTCTTGCGACCAACACACTGAGACACTGAACCCATTCATTGGCATTCTTACCATCCTTTGGTTTTAAAACAAAACTTTTGTCCTGAGTAAAAATTTCGAATGCTTTTGGTATGTTACGATGTCCTCGAGTTACACGTACAGATAATATCTGATGAAGATTTAGGGTAGATGAAGACGAGTCATTCTGAAAGAATGAGTTCACAATTATTATTTCATCCATATCGCATAGTAGCATCTACACAGAGACGAAAGATAAAAGTCTATAGTGTTTAAAATTACATACCCCTCTGGCTTGAAGTTGTCCACCAGATAATGTGAAGTACCTGGTCTTCCATCTTTTGAATAATCTCCATTTGCCCTTTTTCTCTTTAAGGCACCCTTCAATAATAGGCTCCTCTGAAGATAGAAACTCAAGTGCTCTGAAAGAGGACATTATACCTAATTATTCTTCAACTTCTCAGTTACTTTAATGTTCATGCTGTAAGTTTAAATAGCAATAGCATATACCGATCCGGATGACTGCATAAGAAGCATCCCCATTGAGACTTGCTGGCATTGAATTCAAAAAGATCGAAAAATCCAGAATTTCTCAACTCCAATAATAATACATCTTGATCCTATGTAAATAACAAAAATTAGAGTAGATGATACTCACAAAGGAATCATGAACATAAGGTATTATGTAATCAAAAGTTTTTACCCTGCTACTGGGGAAAGCGCTGGTAACTAGCGTCAAAAATGATTTGTTTTCCGATTTCAAAGTGTCCCAACAGTTTTTGAGACTACTCACCGAGGTTTCTCTGGTGCTCAATGCGGATGGGGAGCGTGCTTGCAACGCTAAGAACATGATGTGAATCTATAAAAGTTAACAATTATTGACTAAAATATAAAATTGCATACATACATCTAGATCTAATTGACCATACTGATATACTTTTAGATATTAATGTCTCGTAATGCAAGGATAGCATGTCAAATATACGATAATATTTTCGTACCCATGCTCTAGGACTTCGCGTCTTCATGGCAAATAAATGATGATTCGTATAAACGCAATGGTCTGTGTGGAAATGGCATGCGAAATGTAGCTTTGCATTCTTCTTTGACTTTCTCTCTGAAATTATAAATGAGTTTTGAGAATTTTCTAAAGAACCTAATACGTTAATTACACATAAATAAATAGCATCATGCTAAAAGTAAACACTAATACATACATGGGAGCTTTCACTAAATGTCATACATTCATTGCTACATGAAAATCATTATGAAAGTTTGTGAGAGCTCGTGAATAATAGTTTTTCTACCCTATAAGTATTTACGATGTAGGTATTCTACCACCCATACATACACATGTATCCCCGCGGATTTACCTTCAATGGTGCATTTAACTGGCAGTGGTATACGTATTGATATTTTCTCCATGTACGATCTGATGACTGCAAAAAAAGATTTTCATGGTTAAAAAGACGCTTGTGTTAAGTTGGTGTTAAAAATGTCCTGCACATTTCATTCTTATGCAATGTGAAGAAGAATAAACTAATTCTTTCACTTACCATCCAAATGCTTTTCACAGAAGTGTTGAACTGTATCCCTCATTGGGTAAGGTTCAAAAACGCTGATTCTCTGCGTACATAATACATGAGTTAGTTAGTTAGTTTAGCTAATCAACCAAAATCTATTGTAATTTCTTTGTAAAAGATAGCGTACATTGGAAACAGTACTTTCATCCTGTTGAATGAAAGTTACACTGGTGTTATTGTCGTAGCTCCCGTTATTATTGTTTCTTAAGTCGGGCTGACTCTGATGTTGATGATATTGCTGTTGAATTGGAAATGCATGGTTGTTTGAACTTTGATTGGAAACAGGTGTAGTGGGGTTGATCAGACCTTTAGAATAGAAACCCGTGCTATTCGTTTGTGGCATATGAGTTGTAGAAAGCATTCTTGAGCCAGCGTAGTTGCTATTCACATTATTGCTATTGTTATTTGCATTGCTTAGTATCGATGCTGTAGAATTCCCCAAAAAGTAATTTTGAAGGATGGAATGAGTCGGAAGTTGAGGCGAAGCCAATGAAGTCCAGTTACTACTACTGTGGGACACATTGCTGTTTGCGTTTCCTGAAGAATGCCCGAATGTCGTTGGTAAACCAGTTGTAGGAACTAAATATTTCAGGGATCAAATAGATTGTGAAGATGCATTGGCTTTTTTAAGCTACTTATTTACAGGTACATACAAACTTCTAGTTCTAGATTTGTCATGTTTATAAACTTACTTGAACTTAAGGAGTTTAAAGGTGAACTTGGCACGTTAGTGATGTAGTTGTGATCCTCTTTTAACCCAGATATGCTACTGTTTAGGTATAAAAAAGTAACCATTCATTATCTTCAGGTAAACTGCAAATTTAAATATAGTACATAGCTAAGTTTCAAGCTTTTTAAACCCTTACCACACGCTTCTATTCTGATAAGAAGATGTAGGGGTAGCTCGTTTTTTGGCGATTGTTGCTATTGAATTTCCTGAGACATTCAGATTGAGTCTTGTAAGGCTTTTATGTTGTTGGTTTGTGATACTGCTGCCGTAACTGTTTGTAAGTTGCTGAGTTAAAGATTGAGGAGGATAATAGTAACTGTGGGTAGCTGATGCTATGTAAGGCTGTTTTACTGGAATGCCTTTAAATAAGGTACAATCAATTGTGTATTTTCATTAACTTAAAATCTATAGGTTCTTTAAAATTATATAAGTTTCATAAAGGTTAAAAAATGGTTATTAAATGAAAGTTAATTATGAGTTACCATTAAGTCTAGTGAGTGAATTTCCAACAATATTTCCTCCAACTGTGCGATTTCTGTTTCCATCGTACATAAAAGCGGACTGGTTAATGTTTGGGTAGCAGCGTACCAAACTACTACTTCCGCTGTTCATATGTAGTAGGGATGATGACGATCCATTTGCAACGGGTTGCTTCGAAAGTAGTTCAGAGGACGACGATGTTGCAATTGCGGCACTGGTTAACGGATGCTGATTGATTTTTACGATCGTGACATTGTCATTTCTGTTGGGTAGTAGAGGAATGCGCATTGTATGTGGATGTTCATGCATTTACATGAGAATAAATATTTTGAAAAGATGAAATAGTGGAGTTACCTTCTACTGCATAGATCCCAGAGCTTATCAATTAAAATTCTTCCGATTTCAGAAGATGATGTCACATGAGTATACTTGCTTACTTTGTCCATGATATCCTTATTGAGTAAATCTGGGTTTGTATTGCACAATGCTAATATTTCTCTGACGATTTGCGTCTGAACAGACTGATCCGATAAATTCGTATGCAGTAAGTGAATCATGTTGTTCAAAGACTGGATGGATTTACCCTGCGGATTTGAATAGAATTCCCTTAGAGCATGTTGATACACTTTTATCATATCAATTTCTGGAGAGACATAATGAAGGTCTGAAGGTCTTACCCTGTTATTTACTCCTATTCTAGAGAAAACTTCCGCCGCTGCTATACTGGCTGCAGGTACACAAAATGCCGAACCACTGGTTACACATTTTTTAATAGCATCCATATGATCTTGTACTAATCTAGACGAGCTGGACATTTCCAGAAATACTTCAAGTGTTGGCACAACAGTGGAAGAGTTTTTTAGACAGTCTAATAATTGCGGCAGAGAAGGTTCTAATAGCTAAATACGGGTGTAGTATAAAAATAATTGAGCAATATTGTAAAATCAACGTACAATATATGGAACAGTGATAACGATAATTATTTAGGATGAATCTGGAAACTGTATAGGATCTACCTGAGCTGCGGACGCTGAATTGTTAGCTGCTACAAGTTTAAAAAGACTCAGCAAACAACTCTTCTCAAAATCATCACAGGCATGGAGTAAGTTCGCTAATGCCATGATGTGCTAAAATAATTGAGAAAGAATGCATAAGTACCTACGTAATTAAGTACATTTCCAATAAAAGTAGCATTATTTGTATGATTGGTCCTATGTACATTAATACAATACACATTAATAACTACAGTACATACCTCATTAATCCGTTCTTTATTCAAAGAATAGATCTGTGGCAAAATGCGGGTTAAATTGTAGTTTCCTGTAACAACATCAAATATACAGGTCATTGCCATTGTAAATGTTACTTTAGGTTGATTTTGCAAACCGAATTGTAACAGTTAACGAACGCTGACTAGCTTACCTCCTATAACCGAGTCAATTATAGGTTGGATGTGATTAGCTAACAAATCAGGATGTTCAATAGCAGCCAAAGGCAGGTAGCTTGATACATTTCTACTTAATTCATTATTCCCCTTATGTAAAAATTTCACAGCTATTGGAAGAGCTAGTTTCATCACACCTCGTTTTGAGTAATTCTACATAAAAGTAAAAGACAAGACATGTTGAGACAATTTCGTAAATCGAAAGAAAGGTTTATTGAACAGTTCACCCACCAAAAAGATGCATGCCAAAACATCCGATGCAATTTTTGCATGTGGGGGGTCTACATCTTTACTTAAAGGTTTCAAATCATGGTTTAAACAAGTTTTTAATAAATTGACTAAAGCGTTGATATGATCTTCAATACAATCCGCATCTCTATAACAAAAGTAAACATTATCAACTTCCTTTAATATTATTTATGAGACACAATAAATTAATTATTTAATGAATCACAGATTTGAATGCATTGTATGAAAAATTATGTTCTCAATATACCGCAAAGTGGCCGTGACCCGAGCTATACAAATCTCCACAACCGATTGATCGTTATCGTTTTGTACATATCTGTAAGATGAGGTAATTTCTTGTACTTTACAAATTACCTCAGTAAGATCATTCATGATTGCCGTATCAGATAGAGAAAATAATTCTCCTGCCTATGTAAAACACAAATACGTAGAAGCATTAGACATTCCTTTGTACACAACCATTACATTTAAGACTTTAATTATTATGCAGAATATGTGCGAGACAGTATTGTGTCAAATAATTGTTATTTAGGTACTCATTTCATTGCTTTAACTCACCTGCGACAAATCTTTACTATTCAAAACTAATGAGAACAAATGATGCATTTTGAGTTCGGTTATTGTGCACTATGTTCTTCCGACAGAACAGAAATTTCGCGGGTATTAATCCAAACCGATTTTCGGTGCGGGTTTATGTGGACATGCGTTTTATCCATTAGATTCGGAATGAGAATGAGACGGGTGTTTCAACAACAGAGTCAAGACTTTCCCCACCTTTTCGGATTTCGCCACTTGCCATTTTCAATCTAGCAGCAGCCGAAGAACGTAAGGAACTCACGACTCACCGACTCAACTTGTCAGTAAACAGAGGAAACAAGGAAAATCGATTTCCTCGGAGCTTATCATTTACCACGGTGGTACGAACAAGTCTGACTTAGACCGACTAATATACACACGGACACTAAAGAGACTGACAAACACTTGAAAAATTCGGAATCTTCTATTACTTATTTAACAACGGAATGCAAACAAATTACACTACAAATTAAACTATAACGACTACTTTGTCCTGGAGTCTTCGTGTGTGGGGATCCA
>JAQFYB010007948.1:0-10269 GCA_034694085.1 Pogonognathellus longicornis
ATCATCTATCTAACTAATGAGTTAATGTTTTGTCTTAAAGATTACTTTTAACATATTTGAGTTTGTCTATATACAGTAGTCCTGGGTATTTTGATGTATTCTTCCGTATTTTTCAGCATCTCTCCAGTTCTCCACATTTCATGGATCAGTCGTGCACGCGGTCCTGGATATATATGACATGAAACCCTGGTCAGAATTAAACATTAAACAAACTCGAACTGTTCACAATTAAATGCATCATTCTGTACTTTCCTAGAAATAGAGCGTTATGAGGAGTAAAGAACGTTATCACTCACTGATTGGCTAAATGTAATCGGTTGTCATTTTGTCATTCATTCTTTCGCAAATCCATCATTTTTACCGTCGATTCCAGCAGATTATATAAAGCTGTCTCAACCTCCGCAGAAGTTCAGTTGCTGTGAAGAGCGAGTGAAGTTGAATTCAGACTCAATATTTTAACTTACCTATTTAATTTCTGATTTGCACCTTACGAAATCATCATGAGTACGGCTGTGCTATCGGTAATTATAAAATTTTAATAATTACTTCAATAATTGGCTTTATTTCTTTAAAGTTTAACTTACAGGTTTATATGATTGTTGTAAATTTTTGATAATTGTATCAATATTTAAATCAAAGGTAGTTACTATTTTGCTATATCGACATTTGCTACGATTCTAGATATCGGGGCGTAGTGAGATTGTAAAAATTAAACAATAAAATGAACGAATTTGGAAAAGAATGTGTTGACAAAAGATAATTTCACAAATAAGTTCTTTCCTATATGAGTCAAGACTTATATAAAGAATATTAAATATTTGTAAACTTTTGAGAATTCAAGTATACTTAAAAAAGGATTGATATCTACTGCAACCCTAATACAAGATTGTTGATTTATAGGCAGTTTACTTATTTTCCCATATCTGTTGTACAGATTCTGTACAGTACATACAAATGAAAGTGTAAATATAACAGTAGGTTGTAAAGAAATGTAGAAATTGCATGAGACTATGCATTCGAGTAATGCATTAATGATACCCAGCCAGCATTCATGTGATAGTAAAAGTATAACTCAATCGCTTTATCTCAAGAAGCCATAATTTAGCTTCGGCCGTTGGTTGATTCATCTGTAAAAACAATACTGAGTGAGGAATAATATGAATATAGCTTAAAAAGCTCTATATTCAAATTTTCTTGAGAATTGTAAAGTTGTTCTGTTACATCGTAACTAAAGACGGTATATTTATTGCAGAATAATGTTGAGAAAATTAGTTACGTGGACCCTTCGGAGCATATGCGTCCAGAGGTAACTTTCGCATCGAAGGATATTGAAGTCTACAGAGACTATACCATTGATGTAAACGATCCATTAAAGGAAAGAGTTCGCAGGACTTATTTGAATATGCACACAAACATGACCATGGATTTTGTCAAGGGACGCATTGCTGACTGGACCCGTTTTAATCACTTCAAGGTACAATGCTGCCCATGTCTCATTCTCATAAAAACATAAATATCATGTTTTTAAAATACAATGAACAAATATTATTCATTCAAACTCATGAAATTGCATGTTATTTCCTCAGTTAAACATTATGGACGCGCTGGACAAGTTAAATGACCTCGTTGACGAAAGCGATCCAGATGCCAATATCCCAAATATTGTACACGCATTTCAAACGGCCGAAAGAATAAGAAAGGAACATCCAAACCAAGATTGGTTTCATCTTGTCGGACTTATTCATGATCTCGGAAAGGTAAATTAACAGAGAAACACATTATGCCTCATCCATGACTTACATAAATATATTACTTAAAATATTTCAAACCAACGTAAACTCTCATTTGTGGTTCTCATATTGTATTAAACCCGTTTTTAAAGGTGATGGCATTTTATGGTGAACCTCAATGGGCTTGTGTTGGAGATACATTTCCAGTCGGGTGTGAATATGGTAAATCCATTGTGTACCGTGATACAAGCTTCAACGATAATCCAGATTTAAAGGATCCAAGATACAAGTAAACTATTGAAACTTATTATACCATGCCTAATTATTTTTTGCGGTCTTTGTATATCATTAGATTTGTAAGTATAAAATGTATATCATGAGAAAAATTAATGTGACCCTATTTATGATTTAATAGCACCAAATATGGAATCTATAAGCCAAACTGTGGCCTTTCCAACATTACAATGTCCTGGGGCCACGACGAATATTTATACCGAGTTTTAAAGCATAACAACTCAACTATCCCTGAAGAGGGGCTTTACATGATAAGGTACATCGTAGTTTCATTAAAATTGATTGTCATATGGGTAAATAATACGGTTTCCTGTCACAGAAATGACATTTTGTTTGATTGACTAGATTCCATTCTTTCTATCCATGGCATTCTGGTGGAGATTATCAACACCTTACCGAAGACAAAGATAACAAAATGTTACCTTACGTTTTAGAGTTCAAGTAAGTTCAATTTATGCATATCCTTTTTACTTTTTAGTACTTATCAGTTATTTAATGTCGCAGCCACCACCACATTTAATTAATTCAATCATAATCAATCATGCATAAAAATAGATAAATTAATATCACAATTAACATGACAAAAACTATGACAGTAGTTTTGGTTTATATCACTAATAATCGTTTTGTTTGTTTATGAAGCAAATACGACTTGTACACAAAATACGGCGAAATTCCCGACATCGAAGCTCTGAAACCATACTATCAAAGTTTGATCGACAAATATGTGCCTGGACTTTTGGAATGGTGAGATGGAACGAAAATAAATATAACACTGACTCGTTCAGCCACTGAACGTATTGTACCATAGTAATATATAACATGAAATGTTCGTACCTCAACACTCATGTTTTAATTAAGTCATAACAATCATAACCCTAAATTTTGACAAAACACTTTTATGCAAAGAATCAATTAATCAAACATGTCTGTAAAGCAAACAATGTACCGATGTACCTACTTATGACACACTTGCCTTTATTAATGTACCGAAATAAATTTTTAGTAAAGAACATTATGCGTACCTTCTCTTTCATATATCCAAATAAATATTACATACATTTAACATTTAAACGATTTTAGTAATTCTCATTCTGCCTCGTTTGTATTTATTTCCACAAGAGTATTAAGCCTACCTACCTAAATGAACTATAGGTAGGGTAGGATAATAATTCTCTTAAATAAAAAATACAGCTTGTAGGTATATGCATATAGACATGTATAGACACAAGTAAAATGAAACGTGAGAAATTAATTTGGCTTGAGAAAAAATTAATTAAAAATTGTCAGCAATTTGACAGTAGGTAGAGTGTAAATATGGCACTCGATTCTTTTAATTTCCAAATAAAAAGAATGCAGGTACAAGTATACATACAAGCAATGCATGCCCACGCATAAATACACGATACAATAATACAGCAATACACAAAAAGCAATACACATTGCATTGAAGTACTTTATTGCAGATTCATATAGATGCTCTTGCTCCTACAGCTAAGGCTACAAATACCTTTCCTTTACTGCAGTATTGAACAAACAGCATTGGCTCTGAACCATTGGAATTGTGTATTTGTGAATCGTCACTTTGAGATGATAGTGTTTTGTGCATGTGATTATGTTTGATGTGCATTTGTATTTATAGTGCTGAAAGACGGTTGTGAAGAATAAGTTAATGAGCTGTTGTGACTTTAATTGCGTCTAAAAGACGAACTAAGCGAAGACGAAGGATGTGTAAATAGAGTCTGAAAGAGTTAATTATATTTAATGGAGGTGGTCTAGTGGAGTGGAGGTAGCCGTCGTTTTGGCAGCGACTGCCTGCGTTTTGAGAAGGAGTCATAAGGGAAATGTTGATGAGAGGATGCGGAATGAATGATGATGGCTGATGAAGACGATAAGGGCCACAAAGCTCTCTTCATTGCGTTGATTAGTTTTCATAGGAACGACAAAGAGGAGCCTATTACCTGTGTAATTGCATTTGGGAATTATTCTCATAACACAACCAACAAAATCTACGCTCTTCTTGTCTATTGACCCCCACTCTCTCTCTCTTTTACTCTTTATACATCTCTACAAGCCTAAGTCTTCTGTGGCTGTGTTACATTTATAAGAGCTATTAGAAATTACAGCAATAAATACAAATATATCCCGGTTGTCGGCTCGTGGTCACATCATTCATATCAATATACCACCACCACCATTCCATCTCTTTCTCTCTTTCTATGTACATTTATAAATGTACCTTGTTGTCTATTGATGTGTTTCATAAACTTGATTATTTCTTCTCATTTTAGGAAATCAAAGGGGAGATTTGTCGCTTATTGCATTCTTGCTCTGTGGGTGGACTGTGTCTACGTAGTACATGCTGTCTTTTACCTTCAGCTGCAACACAATACACTGAAATCAGGGTGCCTTAGTGTAATATTCTCCCAGTCCTCTACCACCACTTACTTGTACAGGACAGACTCTTCTCTTTGTCACACCAAAATGCTTTGTACCTATAAAAGTCTCTGTCATACCAATGTACGTGTATTGTGTGTCTCATACTATAAAATTGTCATAATATTATTATATCTACACCTATAATACTTCTGTCGCAAGCTAAACACTCATTTTCCTTTTTATCTTTGGATTCTGCGACAGAAATCAGTGTGATGTGTATATACGATGTATGTGAGTGGAGTGACGACACTCTTTTCTCTTTACGGGTATTATTAACAGAAATGAAGAGGTGGTTTCATTTGTGTTGAGTTTGAGTCTGACGAACCTGTCTTTTGTGTATAAAGATGAAGTAGTACTATGTATTGGGTATGTGTTGTAAAAGGGAAAGAGCTAGAGCGGACAAGTAAATGTTATAAGACTATAGGTGTAAAAATCTATTTTTGTTATAGTGTGAGAGTTATTAGTGTTTAGGAACTATGTGTTTATCGTCAGAGAGTATTATTGTGAAGTGAACTGCGTAAGTTTTTCTGATCCTCCTACATCCACCGTCAACCCGACCCAACTAATGAATCGAAAATCAAATTAGTTGACAAAAGCATCCATTGTGCAGTACATTACCGACTCAGCACTCCTTGTCTCCTCCACACTCTGCCTCTCGTCTCATACTCTCCACTTTATTCTCGCCTTTTATCATTTCCTTCCACTCATCTCCAGCCTCATCATAACATAACACATGTAATAATCCCAATATTGCCAATATCAAAATGAAACTAACTATTGTCAACATCAACTAACCCTTTCATCTCTTCCTCCAATAATAGCTACTCTTTATTAACTTACTGAGCTGTGCTACCAATATAGATGGAAATATGCAGTGACTGACTGACTGACTGTATTTTAGCATCACTTGTATGTAGTAGAGATAGATAACAGATATAATTCAATACGGAATATTTAGAGACATCAAATAATAAATGCTAGTTACCAAATACCTAGTTAATAAAAAAATTCACTTTTCCAATTAATGAAAGTGAAAGGATCAAACGCTTTAGCACAAACTTCAGTTCAATTTCTCTTTAAATTGACGATAACACATTATGCTATACCATACCTCTTATGGAACTATTTCAGGTAGTGGGGAATGGAGACTTATTGTTTGATCAGGTTATTTTGTTGCTTGGTACGCAATGACAAAGTTGTGTGGGTGAGAATTACAGGTAAATTAACTAACAGTAAGCTACTATATTGTATAGATGTGCTCTTTTGCTCGCCTACACCTTTTTTGTAGGAAATTGAATAATGATTTTATATTTATACTCATGCTGAATCCTTTTCAGAGATAACGAAATTATTTTACACATTTAAGATCTAATGAGTCCAGGACTAGCTTATTATTTTGTGGTAGACTCCTATTACATGTCTCATGTTTGTTTTATGTTGAGACTTCATGTTGACGTAGTACAAACTGAAACATGACGTGTGATTGAATTAGTTAATTTTAGTTGTCTTATTTCGCAAATATACAACGAATTCAACGAAAACAAGGTTTTGTAAATTCGGTATGATTCATTCGGGTTGCATAAGTAATTTTGTAACACACAAAACCAAAGTATATAGCAGGTATGTAAAATGAAATTAACCACCATAATAAGAATGACAATTTGATTAAGACGATTTAATGTCTTGCCTTCATCAAAATCAACACAGATAATTTATATTATTATGTAGTATTTACATAATTGCATATAGTTTACATGGTATTGCGGAAATTGACAATGAATGTCTTTGAACATCAAAGTACAAGAGATTTTCATTTTATTCGTTTCACATGATCATAATATGTTTACGATAGACTCATGTGTCTATTTATATAACAAGTAAAGTTTGCATGCATACATGTACTACATTGTGTCTAAAGACAAAGCTGGTTTTACACATAAAGATCTACAGGATTTTAAATGTATATTTTGAAAGCATTTATGACGACTGTGTCTGTTATGTGTACAAGGTAAACTCCAAAATAGAGAGGACTTTATATGAAATAGCATTATAATAAATGCGGAATAACAATAAGTGGGGTCTATAATTGTTAGTTAGGTTGACTAAAATACGTTTCGTCTGTCATCGGTGAGAATGTCAATCTCATCATCATCTTCGTCACTGTTGTAGCTATACGTTGATCTACTGGGAGTGTACATGTTGTTCCGCACTCGTAAATCATCCACTCTTGTGCACTCCCCAGTCATTGCCACAGCACTCAAACACAGCTCAATCCCTCCTCCTCGTTGAGAATAATCCATCGGCAACTCTTCACACAACAATACCAACATCAACTATGGGTCATAAATCACTTTGCAATACCAGTATATTATATACATCTTATTATGTCTTAAATACATGCAACCACACTGAATATACCTATCTAAAGACAACTACAAGCTAAATTGTTTTAAACTTATATTCATTGTGGGTAGTGTATTTAATGTGCACACATAAAATATGAGTAGAGTAGGTACATGGGTATAGTGTTGTAGTATTAATAAAGGTAAAGAGACTTAATTCTTTAATAGAGCTTGTTTAAATGATTTGGTTACACTTCCACAATAATAGGACAGTTGAATCTTGTCTGTGCCTTTCCTTAACTATAACCTACCCATATGCTTTTGAAACAATTCGCTTATATCTGTCAAGTGTAGCTGATTTCAATAATGAGGAATTGACACTTTACTTAATAATGTGGAATAATGGGAAGACCTACCATCAGTTCTGTTTGTTTCACCATTTCCTTTATTTCCATCAGAGTCACTGTGATTGCCTGAGCTTTTTGAGTCGCTTTTACTGCTTGATTTCCGCCCGGATTCTGTATGCTTTCTCATCTGCTTCTTGTGTTTCATACGACGATTTTGAAACCAAGTTTTCACCTGAAATTCCATTCATATACGTTACAGGCTAATAATAGCATAATAAAATTAATTCTATGAAAAACACAGTGCTTTATTTGTAGCAACACAAATAAGGAGTTGTATTTGCTGTTTTCGTACTTGAGTTTCTGAGAGATTTAACGCATTGGCTAATTCGACTCTTTCAGGTGTTGATAAATATCGTTGTGCTTCGAATCGTTTCTCCAAGCCATTTAGTTGCTGATCGCTGAATACTGTTCGAGCCTTTCTTCTTCGGCAATGCTTAGCATTCGGATCACCTCCAGAAAAAAGAGAACTAAATGGCAAACCTACAAAACAAAACAAAATCATTTTTTGTTTATTTCTTCACAATTCGTCTCCTTTCGGAAATACCCTAGAATTTCCGTTTTGTAAAATTGCTATTAGAATCCATCAAAAAATTATGACTTGGTTTAAATAATCAGTTGGTTTAAACAGAGTGTATAGAGATTTATGAGAACTGTGGTTAAAATTAAACTGAGTGTATACATTAATGAAATCAGATGCTTCCGATTAGTCTAAAGGCTCTTGTACTTACAGAAGATGCTAATTGTTTAAATTAGAGCAAATAAAGAGATTAAAAACAATGTAAAGTTTCGACAGAGTTTACGTAGCTTAGTGTATAAATATACGCGAAAGCGAGGAAAGGTAAAAGGTGGGTTGTCGGATTTATGATTATGGCCACACGGTTGTGTTTGGGTGTTGTGTTATCTGTCAGCGTGGAGGACGAGAGGATTGGTGCTGTTCATTCTAATTGCATGTAATGACACGCTCCCTGCTGTAAGGTAATCTAGCGAAATGTCATAATTAGTGGGGGTTCAAGCAGCCCTCATGTAATCTCCTGTCACTTTTGACATCCACAACTAGAAGGATTTATTAATTCTCGTCTGGTTACGTTTACGTCTCGCTCTCTACAAATCGTGCTACGCAACACAACACAAAACACAATACACACGACAATGCAATGAACCTACAATGAAATACACTTGTACATTATGTAACTTGATATTGTGAAGGGTGTCTTGTCTAATGCTTTCCTTCTAAACTTCCAAGTGCCACTACTACTGCAACTATAACTGCCCCGTCCCTATCGCCTATTTCCATCAGTGTTCCGCTATACACTACATTTATACACAAAACACACCACCATAGGCATACACGTATACCATTCATCCATGTAGCATTTAATGTATAGCACCCATCATAATAAATATCCCATTCTAATGAATAAAGTCCAAAGCGAACCAAGAAATAAGCCGTAAGTTTTTCAGAGATAAATTCTCCAGGGTGTGTTTATAATATGTGTACATATACATAAAACATACGCACTGCAATTTCATATCTACAATCTACATACACACCATGTTTTGTTTTTACATAAGTAAAGTACCCGTTGATTCTCCTTCAGCCCCTAGTCCCTTGCCACTCTTCAATGAATGAATGAAAAATGAATGAACGCTTTTCTATTGTTCATCCGTTTATGTTACCTCACCACATATTACATAAATTATTGCATGTGTTCATAATACGCTAAACCATATAGCAAGGCGACGCGTGTGTTATGCTCAATCCGTGTGTCAAATTAAGTCTATACATAATCTAAACCATTTTTTATGAGCACCATACCCTTAGTATTGTGTACCAATTACTCAACTTTACCTACATCATCTACATCTTTAGTCCACTGAGCGGGACATCAAATACTTAACAAATATTACATTAAGATGCTTATCTATATAATTTTTCTCATAATGCCCACCACATTCCCTGGTAAAAGCTATTTTATTTTAATATGGAGATGAATGTATAAGCAGTTTTATCATCAAATGGAAATTAATATGCATTTTAATTGACCTGTATATTGTTTTAGCCGAAAAAATCGTAGTAAGCATACCTAACTACAGCCTACATAACTACCTATACAAAGTTTGTAGTAAAAAATTATATTGCACACTTAACGATGGACGTACAGAAATTAAAGTTAAATAAAAAATTAGTTTATTCATAATTAATCAGATTATCCAAAGGAACTGTAGATATTTTATATTGACAAACAAAAAATGATTTAGTTTTGAATCTCTTACGGTGTACTATATTGGTAAAATGAATGAGGAGCTTAAAATATTGAATGCAAAGGTAAGCGAATTTAGTCTGCGTATGAAAGGTAGTTGCAACTGCAAAGGTTGTGTTATATAATTTGTAAATGCAATGTAAATGTTGCATGATGCAGCATTTGGTTTTGTAGGCTGCCATTGTGGCAAATGGGATTTCCTTGTTGAGATATAATGGGAGTCTTTTAGAAAATAACAAGGAGAAAGCTTGTGTTGTTTGATTGTGGATTGTTGGGACAATCTGTGAGTAAATACTACGTCTAGGTAGTTTATAAGCCAATCGTTAAGGCTAACGTATAAAGCTTCCACTTTACAAGAGAAACGACTGTTCCAATTGACATGCGTCCAATCTCCTCCACGGTCTTTTCTTCTCCCAAGGGAAGTTTTACTTTTCCAACTGACGGACGAGACGATGTGATCCATAAGCCTTAAAACCCTTATACGGCAGAGCTAATAACTCTAATAACTCCCTCAATGCACCATTAAAATTCCCAATCCCGAAACAATAGACCAACTCTTCTTTTCTTCAAAATTCCGACGTGGGCTTATACTTTGTATCATAAGGGAAAGCAAACCAAAACATTTTTAGAGTGCAATATGCAATATTACAACACCCATGATTGAACCGACTGTATAATTAGATCTAACTTGTTTTAAATTCATATGGTACATCATAATTTCATAATATTTTTGTACAGCTACTGAAATGTAAAATGCATACATTTAAGGCCTAAATAAAGGCATAAATGCATACGT